>JASFCX010000123.1:0-20062 GCA_036937015.1 Crucibulum parvulum | reverse complement strand
GTAACTAAAGGAAATAGATATAAATCAAAAGATAAATGGAAATAGATAATAGATAATTGAGATTTCAACAGAAGCCCATGAGGAACATGCAGTGAATGGAGCCAGGAAGTGCAGAGTTATATGTGAATGGTGTGGAGTTGATGATAATGTGTGGAGTTTGAGTTATCAAGGCATGGACATAACAGTATTCCCCTCTTAGGACCAAACCCTGAGGTCCATCAGGATCAGTGATTGGTGTTGTTTACATGTGGCTGAGTAGGGATATATATGATAGGTGGTGGCTGGTGTGCTTCAAGTAACATATTCCCATCTCATGCTAAACTCATTACTGCAATGTCTTCCTCTTAACACCCCACTTCTAATGTCCCTGAAGAGGACAAATTTGCCAAGGCCATGCACCAGGTCCAGGCAGAGGCCACAGCTAAATTAGTGGCAATTGTGGAGAAGAAGAAGGCAGTGGACGAGGCAAAGAGGAAAGCAGAGGAGGAGAGGTTAGCACAGGAGGAGGCTGAGCATAAGAAAGCCAAAGCAGATAAGATGGAGAGGGAACACCATGAGAAGGAGGCTGCAGATATGGACATGGACAAGGACAAGGATGAGGATGAGCTCATGGAGGTTGTATGATGCCATAAGGAGAGGGCCCAGACAATGCAGAGTACTGCACTTCCTAAAAGGAAGAGGTTGCGGGGGTGGATGAGGAACAAAAGAAGCTTGAAGAGGTGAGTAATGAGTTTCATTCCATTTTATTGTTGACTGATAAGTTTTATAGAGTATTTATCAGGGTGTGCAGTAATTTCCCAAAAGACCGGCAAGTGATCTGCATTGAGTGATTGTTTTCCATTTGGTGTAATGTGTTACTAATGCAGAAAACTTAGTACTCTTGTTTTGCAGACAGGTTCAACTATGCAAGTGGGACTCAGTGGGAAATGGATGAAGTTCATCCTTGCTCAAAGTGTGCATGCAACAGTGCTATCTGTTGGCACCAGGTTATTGGTCTTCGCAAGCATGAGTTGTGCTTGCAATGCTTTGATAAGAAGAGGCTATGCTTTGAAGAGCCAGCAACCCAAATTCCAAATAAGTGACAGTGGGCACAGGTGGACTCCAATAGTGAGGAAGAGATAGGCCCGTCAAAGAGGGCAAGGGTAGAGAGGAGTTTGGAGAGCCAGGCTTTGCTGGCTATGACACGGGAGACCATGGCCTTCATGCAGGAATTGATGGCCACATTCAGAGATTGAACAAGGAGGATAGTGTGGAGAAGGGGAGTGGAAATTTGGAGTTGGGTGAGAAGGAGGTGGAGAATGAGCAAGGGAGTGTGGAGATGGTGGACAAGGAGGTGGAAAATGGACAAGGGAATGCAGAGATGGTTGAAAAAGAAGTGGAGAACAATGGTAGGGAGGATGGAGAAGTGAGGGTGGAGAAGTCAAGGAGAGTCAAACTCTCCAAGACTAAAATGTATATACAGATTTTTAGTTGTTTTTCTTTTGTTTGTATGTGATTTTCTTGTGGGTTTGAAGTGGGATAACATTATAAGTTGAAATGAGGTGAGATGTGATGGAGATCGGATGGAAATATGTGGAGAACTATGAAGTATGTATGGAGAAGGGTGGACAATGTTTGGAAAAGTGAAAATTGAAGCAAAGAAGAATAAATGAAATCTATAATTTGTCTAGGGGACCAGGGAAATGGGGATATCTTTGATGGAAGTCCTGTAACAGTTCCTGAGCATGATCTAGTTTGGTAGCAGGGAGCCAAGATTTGGATTCATCAGTGTCCGCATATCCAAGCCAGCAGACTTTGTACTGGAGTTTACAATATTTGTATTGCCTGTCTATTTTGGACTTGAGAATCTCTTCAACTTCATACTTGATATCACTGTTAATCTCAACAGGAGGAGGTGGACTAGGTACCCAGCCATGGATGGTGTTTTCATGATGGGGTTTGAGCATAGAGATGTGGAAGACAGGGTGAATAGCGTGCATAGAGTCAGGGAGGCAGAGAGTGAAGGAGCAAGAGCCAGCATGACCTATAATTTCATAGGGGCCTAGGAATTTCTCTGAGAGCTTCTTAGTAGGCCTAGTAGTATTAAAGAACTTTGCTTTGACAAATACTTTCTGACCAAGTTTGAAGTTTGATGTGGGAATCCTAGTTTTGTCTGTGGAGATCTGATATTGCTTCTGGGCTTCAGCAATCTCTGCACATAAGAACTGGTGCAGTTGATCCAGGTCTATGGCAAAGTCATATGCTTTCAAGGATGTAATATCACATTCAGGATGAATGGAAATGGAGGGGTCATAGCCCTTGTTGGCAAAGAATGGAGACACACCAGTAGTAGCACTAGGTGCATTATTGTAAGTGAACTCTGCAAGGGGTAGGAGGTTGTGCCAGTTATCCTGTTGATAATTGCAGTAAATCCAAAGGTATTGCTCAAGTGTTTGATTGGTATGTTTGGTCTGGCCATCACCTTCTGGATGATAACCCAAAGTGAAGTGGAGTTCCATATTAAGGAGTTTGCCTAAAGAGTGGAAGAAGTGGGAGACAAACTCAGTATTGCGGTCAGATGTAACATATGAGGGAACTCCATATTTGGAGAACACATGGATGACAAATAACTGAGCAAGTTCTGCAGAGGTGATGGTGTCATGAGTGGAGATGAATATGGATTGTTTAGTGAGTCAATCAATAACTACAAAAATGGAATCAAAGCCACTGGAGCTAGGGAGTTTCTCTATGAAGTCCATTGATATTAAGTGCCAGGGTTTAACAGGAATGGGGAGCTGTTTGAGAGTGCCATAGGGTCGGTGTCATTGAGGTTTAGAACACATACAAGTAACACAAGACTTGCAGAATTCCTTGACCATAGTATGGATATTTGACCAAGTGTCTTGTTTTGCCCAAAATGACCAGAGAGGATGTGATCATGCTTGTATTGTATGACACATAGGCAGAGATCCACTATGTCCAGCACATAGATTCAATTATCAAGGTGGAGAAATCCTTGGGGATCATGAGTCCAGCATGGTAAGATGGGAATGGTAGGATATGCTGCAAAGATCTGGTCATCTGCTAAGGATGCTAAGATATCCAAATGGAGTTTCTTGACATCCATAAGCAGGGTGCTGTGGAGAACTGGGAATGAAAGAATAGTAGCGCAGAGTGAAGTGGTGAGTTGTTCTTGGGTGAATACTGGTTGGTAATTGTGTGAATTAACCTTGGCATAGTCACTATTCCCTTCTTTTAGGTAGACATCCCATTGTCTAGTTAAGGAGTCAGGCTTTGTTCCTAATTTACCTGGGTGGAAATGGATGATAAGATTAAACTAAGAGAGAAACTCCAACCATTGTGCTTGACAGCATGTCAAAATCTTCATGGTAGCAAAGTATTCTAAATTCTTGTGATCAGTGACAACATTTATAGGAAGAGCTGCACCTTCAAGATAATGATGCCAAGTTTGAAAGGTGGCAAAGATTGCCAGGAGTTTTTTATCATGGGTGTTGTAGTTTAATTCTGCTGCAGTAAATATATGAGAGTGGAATGCAACAGGGTGAGTTTCACCAGTGGGAAGAACAATAGATAAGATAGCTGCTAGGGTGTAGTCAGAAGCATCTGTTTCTATGATGATTTGAGCATCAGGAATCCAATGAGTGAGTATAGGAGCAGTGGTGAAAGCCTTCTTGAGAGTATTGAAGGAGTTTGAACATTCCAAAGACCAATTCCATGCAGAGTCCTTGTGTGTAAGGCAGGTAAGTGGAACAACAATGTCGGAGTAATTCCAAATGAATCAATAATAGAAATTAGCAAAACCTAAGAAAGACTGAATGTCTTTCACTTTGTGAGGTTTTGGCCATTCCTGAATAACCTTGATTTTATCTTCAGACATCTTCAAACCATCAAGTGAGAGGATATAGCCAAGGTATTCCACTTGTTCAGAGTGGAATTCGCACTTGTCTGTGCAGGCATAGAGACCATGCTTGCAGAGTTGTTTGAGTACTTTGTGGACATGAGAGTGGTATTGAGAGAGGTCAGTAGAGTAAATGAGAATGTCATCAAGGTATACAATGATACAGACATCAAGTAGGTCAGAGAAAATGTTATTCATGAAACATTGGAACACTGCAGGTGCATTGGAGAGACCAAAGGGCATTACCATCCATTCAAAGGAGCTATAGCAAGTGCAAAAGGTGGTCTTCCATTCATCACCTTTAGTAATGCGGACTAGATGATAAGCATGGTGGAGATCTATCTTCATATAGAGCCAAGCCTTGCGAGGGCTATCTAAAAGGTCAGAGATCAGGGGCAAAGGGTAGCAATCCTTCTTGGTGATCTTGTTGAGACCTCAGAAGTCTACACAAAGATGAAAAGAGCCATCCTTCTTCTGAACAAAAAGGATGGGTGCACCATGTGGAGAATTGGTAGAGTGAATGAAGCCACTAGTGAGATTTTCATGAATGAATTCATGGAGAGCGGAAAGCTCAGATTGCAAGAGGGAATAGATGGGGCTGAGAGGTGGAGAAGTACCTTCTTCAAGGTTAATCTTGAGATTGTAAGGGCAGTGTGGGGCTAGTTTGTTGGCCTTGGCTTTATTGAATACATCAGCAAATTCATGGTACTCAGCAGGCATGGAGGATGGGTCAGCAGGTTTGACAGTTCCTGCAGAAAGCATGGGAGTGGACAGATCAGATGGTTGAAGTTGGAATACTTGAGTACCCTCTAACTTGATGGCTTGTGCAAAGGCCACTGAGTTGATAAGAGAGACCAAAGGTTTTCCAAGCAGAGTATCCAGTGGTGAAGGTGGAGAAGTGTTTTCCATCACAGGCAAGGTAGCCATATACACAAAGATGGTCAATGAGGGTGGAGAAGACCCTGTGGAGTGGAAAGAGATAGTTTTAGCAACCCAATCAATTAATGGATTGTGCTGGCAAAGCCAATTATATCCAAGAACCACAAAGCAAGCAGAATCTAGAGGAGTTACATAGAACTTGAGGGCTAGGATTTCATCAGAGGAAAAAACAGTGGGAAAGGAAACTGTCTGAGTGATTACCACATTGGTACTTCCATCTATGAGATGCAGTTGAATGGGAGAAACAGACTGGTGTTCTAAGGAATTTTGCAAAACAAAAGATGAATCTATAAAACAATGAGAAGCACCACAGTCTATCAACACTTGAAAAGGGAGTGGAAAACTAGGAGAAGAGAGTGGAATTGTAAGGGAATCAGGGTCAGAAAGAGTGGATGTATTGAGACAGGCCTCCTTTGTTGTGTGGTTGGAGACAATGCAACTCTCAGCCTGCACAGAGTCTGAAGAGCTGCTCTCTATTTTTTTGAGTCCAGAGAGTTGGACTTCTTCTCCTCAGCTGTTACTGCATGGGCTTTGGCCTTGGAGGCACTAGAGGAGGATTTTGAACAGTCTTTGGCCATATGGCCACTACCACCACAGAACATGCATAGATTGTTATCCATGCATCATTTGCATTCCTCAGCGGTGAGCTTACCATCCTTACCTAATTTGGATGATAAGTTGAGCTTCTTGGCCAAGGAGCTAGCATGGTGTTAGACCTGGTCCAAAACCCTGTTAATAGAGCTTAGTATGGTATTGGTATGGTTACTGAATCCATTTCAAGAGCCACTGGGCAAGAAATGAATATGCAGTAAGTTACCAAGGATAGCACAGCGCCTTAGGATAGTACAACAATGTTTTGGGGGTAAGTGTTGAGTTCGATAGCTGGAGCAGAGGCTCGATGGCTAGGAGCAAGTTACCGGGGAGAAGGCGAGCAATGGATTGATTGGGAGTGGAAGATCTGGCTGGAGCAAGGCTCAACAGCAAGGAGATTGTCTGAAAGGATATGGATTGATGGAAGTTTGATAGACGAGAGAGATCCGAGCCAATATAGATGAGTTAAGACAGATATAATTGGAGAGGATTGAATCTAGTATGTAGAAGATACTGAGATAAGATATAAGATATTTGACTGAAGATCAAAAGAGAAAATATATGCATAACTAGCATCTATAGATGTATGAGGGTTTTATAGTGCTATAGCTAGTTATTATCTATGGCTCAGAATGGAGAGAAAGTGGGTCTTCAGGAGTCATGTGGTGCAAAATTGTATGGTACATGTAGATAAAGTCATATGGTAACTGTAGAGATAAAAGGTGTGAGTGACAAGCAAGCACTTGCTGGTCAGGCATGCACCAGTAACTCATGTGGCTCAATCTAAGGTCATGTGTAGTATCCTTGGCTGGGGTGAGGAGTGCAGTCACATTTAGGAATGTGTTGGAGGTCCTGGTAAGTAGTGGTGTTAGTGTATGGATGATAATGTGGATGGCTGAAGATGGTCTGGGTGGGCAACATTTGGTAATTCATGGTAGCTGAGAGGGTTGGTCCAGAGGTGGAGCTGTCGGCCCGGCAGGCTTTGGTAAAGTTGGTAAGTGCTGATGAGGCTCAATGGGGTGCTGGAAGGTAGGAAAGGCAAGGAGATGAGGGGAGAATTGGTAGGGTCATGTCACATGGTTGGATGAGTTGTTGGATTTAGAAGAGGATCCCAAAGATGATGAGTGATTGGAGGATGAGGATGGGGTGGAGTTGCCTTTAGGGATGGACTTCTGCTGGCTTTTTGACTTGTCCATATTCAACTTCTTGGACTTGTCAGATTTATCAGCAGAGCTGTGCTTATCTTGTGCAATTTCACCCTTGTATTCCCAATAATGCCTGTCTATAACTTTGGCAAGGTCCTTCATCTCCTGGAGTTTCTTTGGTTTTCCAATATCACTCATATGGTCCTTGATGCAGTCAGGGAGACCTTCGTAGAACTGACAATGGAGTGCTGTTTCTCCATAGTCATTGTCAAGCTTGGATTCATAACAGTTGAATAGCATGATGTATTTGATAATATGCTGATTGTCTTTTATGGTGAGGTTCTCTAGTTGAGTTTTGGCATCACCTTCAGGGTTGTTGGACCCAAAGTTGCTGTGGAGTTCATAGACAAACTTATTGTAGTTGTCTAATCAGAGAGGAGGTTCACAGGTTTCACCCATAATACTGGGTTCAAACCAGTCCAAGGCAGTACCTTTGAGGTATGAGATGGCAAAAGTGATTTTGAATGTGTCAGTCCGGAATGCCAAAGGATGGTTGCAGTAATGTAGGTTGCACTGGAACAGAAAATTTCAGAGTTTGGTGGGATCTGAACCATTGAAAGTATCTGGGTTGTGGAGTTTGGACTTTGCTGTATGCTCAGCACCTGCAGGATGGCAAATAGCCTGAGCTACATCTGCGAGGGCTTCTGTTAGTCCATAGGAAACACTTGGAGAATAATTAGATTATTGATTGGGTGGTGTAGGAGGAGTGTTGTCATGATCATCATTGCCATCACCATCATCATTACCATTGTTGTCACCACCATTACCATCTGGAGGACCTTCTGGGTCCAGGGCAGGGTCATTGGATGGTGGTGCAGTAGGTTGTTTGGGAGGGGGTGGAGGTGGATTGTCATATGACTAGGAGTAGGTGTATTTGGTGTACAAGAAGCTTGACCAGCAGTGTTGCTCCCTCCTGGAGGTGGAGTAGCAGGGATAGTGCTGGTCTTTGCTTTAATGACCTTAACCTTCTTGGTAGTTACTTTAGTATGAGAAACCATCAGATTGAACAAGTACTAGTGAAAGGTACAAGTTCAAATATACTATTAAGTGTTGTGCCAGAGATAGGCTGACTTGGGGGCAGAGATGTCAGATAACAAGGGCGGAGTGTGGAGATGGATTGCCTTGAGGCAAACTAAGGACTTTGGCTTCAGCTTATGTGCTGTGCCCCTTTCTACTAGTGGTCCCTGGATTTCCAAAGGATGAGAGCAAACTAAGACAGAGCCCAAGGTGGAGTTCTACAGAGGAGTGTGGAGTTGGTGATAACTCAAGGCAGAGTAATTTGGCAGACTAGGTTGATATTCAAACTGAGGTTACATAGTGAAGTAAGTAGGTTTAAATACTAGAAGTCTGGAGATGAGTAACTGTGGAGTAGAGACAAGTAACATGGAGTACTAGTTATGAAATATGAAATGTGTATGAGACTTGAAGCAGACTGCATAATTGTAACTAAAGGAAATAGATATAAATCAAAAGATAAATGGAAATAGATAATAGATAATCAAGATTTCAACAGAAGCCCATGAGGAACATGCAGTGAACAGAGCCAGGAAGTGCAGAGTTGTATGTGAATGGTGCAGAGTTGATGATAACATGTGGAGTTTGAGTTGTCAAGGCATGGACATAACACACATGCTTCCCATATATTATTATTCCACTTAGATATCAAGAAACCTACTGATTTTCCTTTAAATCTGTAGACCTTACCTAACCATACTTACTATAAAAACCATATACATTTATAGAAGCTAGCTATGCTTATATTTTCTCTTTTGATCTTTAGTTAAATATCATATATCTATTAAAAGTACATAGGCATGCAGTGGCATAGGCTACATAATAACTAACTATAACTCACCTGAAGGGTGTTGGATTAGTAGATGCTTGTAAGCAACTTAACTACAAAGTAAGATGTAAAATCTGACTTATATTAACAAGGTACTATCTACTTGTATTTATACTGCTAAAGTGTGCACAGAGCATGTTGTTTGTATATATTGTAACATATGAGTCATATTGAATCATAGATGATATCACAGAGAAGTGTGTGGAATATCATAGAATGATATGAGTCAGAGGATGACTTATATCTATAAATGACAATCATGTGATCATCATTTCAACAATATCTTATTTCAGTATCTCCTACATACTGGATTTAATACTCTCCAATTATATCTGTCTTAAACATCTCTCTTATCTATAAGTTTCATATCATTCCATACTATTTCAAGTCATCTCTTAGCTGTTGAGCCTTACTCCAGCCAAATCTCTTATTCTCAATTAATCCATCTATGACCTCCCTCCTGGTAATTTAATCCTAGACATCAAGACTCTGTTCCAGCTATTAAATCCAATGCTTTCATTCTAAAATTGTTCTCCACTTCTACAAGGCATCACACTACCCTTGACAACTTGCCATACAGTCAATTCTCACCCAGTGGCCCTCAAATTATATTTGGTAATTGTATACATATTCTAGTCACTCTAACTTGGGGTTGTGGGCCATGGCATGTTGAAAACTAAAAACAAAGTCTCAGTGTTTGTGAGTCAAACAGCTATATTTAATATATACCTAGAAACAAAGTCTAGGAACAATAATGTTAGGCATACCAACACAATCTACCAAAATAGAGAGTGCCAAGGTCAATATGCAAACTATCAACTTAGAGGAGAGTGAATAGCAGAGGAGGAGGAGTCTTGTATTGATGGAGAGAGTGTTGAAATGCAAACACGTGACAAGCCCGGCACATCCACACAAGTACATATGCACCATCATTAGTATATTCATGAATGCCGCTGTAGCTCAACAGCTGTGCCTCAATTTTGATTTACCTTGTATATACTGTATAATATATGTTTCATATGGTCCGTCATTTCTAGTCTTACTTTTCTTGTATTTCTATCCTCAAGAACTGCACTGCCTACAGTTCTCATGATTATGCTCTCCTTAACTATTCCTTTTATATAGTTCTTTTGTCTATCTACTTTAGTTGTTACAAATGGACTCTCATAGATAAATAGAATGATTTCTTGTCGACTTTCCTCAGCTGTTTGACTTACAAACACTGAGGTAAAGTCCCTTACTTACTTGATACTTTTCATTTACTTATTATTGTTCCTAGACTTCGTTTCTAGGTATATATTAAATATAGCTGTTTGACTTACAAATACTGAGACTTCGTTTCTAGTTTTCAACAGGTTATGGGCCCTGCATTCCACACCTAAACCTCGAAATTTTACTTGTGGTCAAATTGTCTCAAATCTGTCTATTTTTTTGCTATGTCTACTACTACTGCACTATCAGATTCCCTTCCTTCTTCTGTTCCAAAACTCGAAGCATCTGGAGCGAATTGGCCTATTTTCTCACTCCGTTTCCAAGATGCTGTTGATGCTAAAGGATTCTGGGGCCATTTTGACAGCTCAAGCCCTCGTCCTATTCTCACTTCCCCTGTTCACACAACAACTACCACACCAACTGATGCAACGGCATCAACAACGGCCACTATACCTGCTATTGTTGTAACTCCCACATTGAGCGAAACAGATAGGGAAGCAATCACAAAATGGGACAAAGATGAGCAATCTGCTAGGTCACTTCTTACACAGAAGATTCCTGATGCAGCATTGATGCTTGTACATAACCTGTCAACAGTCCATCAGCGTTGGGCAAAAATTCAATCAGAATATACACAGAAGGGAGCATGGGCTTGCGCAAAGCTACACACCCAATTTATGGAATCCAGGTGTCCTGACAAGGGAAATGTCAAGGATTTTCTTGATGGTCTGTGACAGAAGTGCCAGGAGCTCTTGAAAATGGGAGTGGACATCGCTGATGACGACTACAGGTCCACCATTATTTCTTCACTCCCACCCAACCTTTCCACCTTTGCTGCTAGTCAATTATCAGCTGCAAGATTGTTTTCACTCACAAAAACAATTGTGCCAGATGACTTGATGCAAGCAATCTCTAAGGAGTATAGCCATCATACCTCCCAGAAAACGCGTCAAAAGAAGGCTTCACGCAATGATGATCGCAATGAAGCAATGGCTGTGGCACCTAGAAAGAAAGACAGGAAGTTCAAACCTAAAGGAGCTTGTTTCAACTGCAGCAAAAAGGGGCACTATAAAAATAAGTGTCCAAAATTAGCAGATAAGGATAAAGAGAAGGCTGGCTCATTGAAGAAAGGCAACGCCACAAATGTTGTCGAGTCTGACTCAGATAGCAATGTGGCATTTGCTGTAAATGGGTTTGAGATGGACTCAGACACTGATATGCCTGAGCACGAGTCGATGGTGGATTCTTCAAGCCAAGATGCTCTAGATTATGCTTCCGAGGTCAATGACTGGTTCTCCGAGATGGGGGACGATGCCTATATGAATTCAGACAGTAGCTGGGATACCGAAGAACTCCCTGGAGCTAGTGGAGATGAGAGTAATTCATTCATTAGTTGGGATACAGATTCAAATGCTACTGAGGAACTTACTGCAAATGTTGTTGCTGAAGGCTCATCAAGGGATGCACCTCATGTTGAGGTGTATGACTCGGGATCCACACGTCATATTTTGCCTTATCGTGATGCCTTCGCAAATTTCAAAGAAATCCCCCCAAAATCTCTCTGTGCTGCGAATAAACAAAATTTCAGCGCTGTAGGAATAGGTGAGATGATAGTCAATGTACCAAATGGTGTTGATATCTCGAAACTGCAACTCACAGAGGTGTTGTACTCACCAGAAGTTGGGTACACCCTGGTGTCCATTGGCCGGCTTGATGAGAAAGGATTCTCAGCAACTTTCACAGATGGGAAGTGCATTATTTGCAACCCCAAGGGCCAACGAGTTGGAGAGGTACCGAAATCCAGAAAGGGCCTCTACAAGGTTGAACATGAGCTGGACGCTGTTAATTCAGCAGAGGAGCGACTTACTGTGGATAAATTCCATCATCGAATGGGGCATATATCCCCTGAAGTCACAAAGCAGCTTGTGGACAAGGGGTTTGTGACCAGTGTGCAACTTGAAACCACACAATCAGGTGACCCATTCTTTTGCGAAACATGTGTTTACACAAAGGCAACACGAAAGCAAATCAGCAAAGTCTGTCAGGGTGAGCAGGCGACAGTTTTTGGTGGTGAAATTCACAGTGATCTGTGGGGACCTGCTCCAGTGGCTACAAAGAAAGGAAAGCGCTATTATATAATGTTCACAGATGATAAAACACAATTAACCCACCTTTACCTCCTCAAACACAAGAGCAATGCGTTTGAAGCATACACCGAGTACGAGGCTTGGTGCCAGTCGCATATGAGTGTTCAAATTAAGGTCCTACACTTGGATCGAGGGGGAGAATATCTTGGGAAGGAATTTATTGTTTATCTTAAATCCAAAGGCACAGCTGAGAAGCACATGACTCACAATACTCCACAGCATAACGGCATTGCTGAATGCCATAACTGCACCATAGTTGAGCAAATCCATGCTCTCCTGCACTCCAGTGGTCTTCCGAGGTATTTATGGGGTGAAGCAGCACGGCATGTTGTCTGGCTGATGAATCACACATCAACCAGAGCCGTTGATGGAATGACTCCATACGAGGCTGCCTATGGAAAGAAGCCCAACCTAAGTGAGGTGCGAGAGTGGGGTGAGAAGGTGTGGGTATGCATAGAGGGTGGTAACAAACTTGGAGGACGAGTACAAGAGGGGTGCTGGCTGAGATTTGACAAAACAAGCAATGGAGTCTGCGTCTATTGGCTGAATACCAGAACAGTCAGAGTCGAAAGAAACGTCTATTATGATAAGACAGGAGCATCAGCTTCTCATCTCAAGGGGGAGGATTGGGATTTTGTCGAAACAAAAGCTGATGAACATACCTCAGATACACCAAATGCGAAGGATCCTACTTCAGACACCACCCCCATACTTAACCCTGTTTCTTTGACCAACCATACATCTCCAGATCCTGCACCCCAACCTCCAAGCCCTGTACCTGATCCAGATCCATCATCTGATGCCAATGAACCTCCATCTGAGCCTGAGTTGCCTGCAAAGCGTGTCAGAAAGCCCACTCAATGTGTTCAAGATCTCCTAGAAAGGCAGGCTACACACTCTGGTCGATCTAATGCTCCCAAAGTTCCCCGTGGTGTTCAGGTGCCACAAACCGAGCCTGAGAATCCGATTTTTGAGGGGGAGGGAACGGCCAACTGGATTATGGCCACAGATTTCGCAACTGAATATGCAATGGCAGCCGAAATTAGCGAGGCAGAGGCACTTGAGCCTAGGTCACTAGCAGAGGCTAAATAGCATCCAGATTGGCCATTATGGGAGAAAGCAATTGAGGAAGAACTAGCAAGTTTAGAGAAAGCAGGAACTTGGAAGTTAGTTGAGCCACCAGCCAGAGCAAATATCATTGGTTCAAAGTGGGTTTTCCGAGCAAAGAAAGATGCAGCAGGAAATGTTGTCCAGTATAAAGCATGCCTTGTTGTGCAGGGTTTTTTGCAAGTGCCAGGTGTTGATTATTTTGACACATATGTGCCAGTTGCTCGTTTAGCATCTATTCGGGCTGTTCTTGCTATGGCCACATACAGGAACATGGAAGCCCATCAGATTGACTTCAAATCAGCATACCTAAATTCGTTACTCACCTTAGCTGAGAAGATCTACCTACATCAACCACCCAGTTACATCAATCCAAATTTCCCTAACCACGTATGTCATCTTTTGAAGACTCTCTATGGTTTGAAGCAGTCTGGCAGGTGTTGGTACCAGCGTCTTGCAGAAATTTTAATGGATTCGCTGGGTTTCTCAAGGTGCAATGTTGATCAGTCAGTATTCTTTCGCAACAACACGAAAGGACTGATCATTTTGCTGATCCACATTGATGATTGCACAATCGTGGCAACATCACTTGATCTCATCTCCGAATTTAAGTCCAGCATCGCCAAGCATGCCGAAATTACAGATCTAGGCAAACTTCATTGGCTTTTAGGTATTGAGGTGCGCTGTGAACGCGAGCACTGAGCTCTATATTTATCACAGCACTCTTATATTGAATCTATTCTAAGGCAGTACAACTTACAGGACCTCAAACCTCTCTCAATCCCTATGGACACAAATGTACACCTCACTTCTGCTTAGTCACCTTCAACAACCCAGGAGTACACACAAATGCATGACATCCCTTATGCCCAAGCTGTTGGTTCTCTGATGTATGCATCCCTTGGGACTTGTCCCAACATCACATTTCCCACCAACAATGTATCAAGGTTCACAAAAAACCCTGGATTGGCTCATTGGACAGCTGTCCAGCGCATTTTTTGCTATCTAAACAGCACAAAGAACTTATGGCTTTGTTATGGTGGGAAAGTTCAACCTCTTACTGGCTACACTGACGCAGATGGCAGCATGTCTGAAGATTGTCATGCAATCTCTGGCAATGCCTTTCTCATTCACGGCGGCGCTGTTTCTTGGAGCACCAAATGCCAAGAAATAATCTCCCTATCCACTACTGAAAGTGAATACATTGCCGCTACTCATGCATCTAAAGAAGCACTTTGGCTTTGTTCCCTTATCCAGCAAATTTTCAACATCAAACTCGACCCTACCACTCTATTTTCCGACAATCAATTGGCAATTGCACTCAGCAAAGACCATCAATATCATGCTTGCACAAAACATATCAATATTCAGTACCATTTTATTTGTTGGATCATTGAACAGGGCTTCTTACGTCTAATCTACTGCCCTACCGAAGAAATGGTTGCCAATGCTCTCACCAAAGCCCTACCCTCCGCTAAAGTCAAGCATTTCGCCTCTGAACTCAGACTTGTCATGATTTGAGGGGGAGTGTTGAAATGCAAACACATGACAAGCCCGGCACGTCCACACAAGTACATACGCACTGTCATTAGTATATTCATGAATGCCACTGTAGCTCAACAGCTGTGCCTCAATTTTGATTTACCTTGTATATACTGTATAATATATGTTTCATATGGTCCGTCATTTCTAGTCTTACTTTTCTTGTATTTCTATCCTCGAGAACTGCACTGCCTACAGTTCTCGTGATTATGCTCTCCTTAACTATTCCTTTTATATAGTTCTTTTGTCTATCTACTTTAGTCATTACAAATGGACTCTCATAGATAAATAGAACAATTTCTCATCAACTTTCCTCAGCTGTTTGACTTACAAACACTGAGGTAAAGTCCCTTACTTACTTGATACTTTTCATTTACTTATTATTGTTCCTAGACTTCGTTTCTAGGTATATATTAAATATAGCTGTTTGACTTACAAACACTGAGACTTCATTTCTAGTTTTCAACAGAGAGATGACCAGCTAAAAACTACAGAGTAGCTACAACTAACTACTGTATTTATACTGGAAAATAGGCACCCTAATAAGCATGTAGTTGGCTTGGCAAATATAAGTACTATGTATATAAGTAATACTACCTATAGTGGTATTTGTATCTAATAAAAGACCAAATGATAGAACCATATACAACTACTATGTGGAATCCCTATATAATGATACTTGGAAAGATATATATAGTATTGAATTGTTTTATAATTGGTTTTTTGTATAGATTAAATAACTGTTCTAATAGATAAGATTGCGGAGTTTAGATAAGAAATGAATTCATGACACCACTGTGCATTCAGATGCTTGTCTTGCTAGTGTTGGAGCTGCCATTGAGGTGATGATGGGGACATTGGCTGTGCTGGTGATGTAAGTGATGCAGACACCAGCCCACATATCTCTTCACAAGGAGGTGGCACATAGTGCTGTTAGTTCTGTATTGCATAGAAATGAGTACAAAAGAAAAGAATCAAAACAAATGGGAATGAGAAAAGAAGAAATCAGCATAGCAATCTTATCTTACTGGTTACAAATGATAATTCCATAAAAGGCAATTTTTGAGATGCTGAGGTGGCAGTGCATGCCACTGATATAAAATTTTTGCTCACTTTTGATGTTGGACAAAATGCTTGACCAAAACTCCCTAAAAGAACAATTATTATTACATAAGAGTGAATGCTATTCACCCAGCATTTGGTTTGCATCACAGTCACATCATGTGAGCTGATAATGCATTTCAGAATCCATATATAGCCAAGATCATGTGATATTTTGAACTTCAACAAAATCTATGAAGGCCATCCACTATCATGTAAGTATAAAATCACATATATACATTAATAGAGAGAAATAAAATAATCCATTGATATTTATGGTGAAAACTGAGTGGAATTGAGTATTCCAAATTGAGAGTAAACAGATTGATACTACAATTCTGGAGTAGCAGCTGTACTATTAATATGATAACCCAAGGTGTCCTTTACTCTTCTCTGTTCCATTTTCCCTTTCCCAACTGACTATGCCATAGAAAGAATTAGGATAGTACTTTTGTAGAACCTGATTTAATCTAAAAAGGTGACAACATCATTATCAATTCTACTATCAATAGATGTTGGAATCTGGCTAACACTGTGAATACCTTTGTGGTAGTTGCATTCACCTTCATCTCTTTATTTCTCCTTTACATATCTCAATCTTTATCATGGACTCTTTATCTACTTTCCCCTTGTATATATATACCATACATAGCCTATATAGAACCTCAGTCTGTTATACCAAGACTGAGGTGAGCCACTTTATTTATTTGTTGATGGACATTTTACTTACTGTACTATAGATATCTTATCTGACTTAGATCATATCTAGGTACAGTAGATAGTCTGTTATACCAAGACTGAAATATCTTATTTGACTTGGATCATATCTAGACTGTTGTGTGGGATCTATTTTCTACAGGTTATGGGCCTATGTCACAATTAGTGACAGTGGAAAATAATACCCAAACATGTGATACATCTCATCAGCATGTTTTGCCTGTATAGTGTGCTAGACATGCATCACTAATTTCCCTTTATCTCTTTATCAATATAAGCCTTGCTCATCCACACCTCACTCTGCTTCCCATACTATCATGGCTGTGGATAACCAAAACCCTATTGACACCACCTCCCCCAATCATGCCACTATGTTTGCAGCAGATTAAATTAAACCTGTTATCCTCCTCCTTTGTATCAATATCCCCTTCTGTGGTACTAAACTCAATAAACTTGCCTACAACTATAAAGAATGGAGCCAGGAAATGCTTGTTTCTCTATCACTCAGTAGTCTCTCAGGTTATGCTCTAGGTTGCATTTCCACTCCTTCTTCCACCTCCCAACCCTATGCTTATGCCAACTGGCTTGCCAATGATGCTCTCACTATGGCTCATCTGTTTGATGTCCTTACTGATGCAGAATGCACCTTCATTAAACTCACTGACTTAGCTAAGGATGTTTGGAGGACTTTGAAGGAGTGTCATAAGAACAAGGGACCTGTCAAACAGGTGCAGTTATTACAAGTTGCATTATCCACTCAATGCACTCATAGTGCCCCCCTGACCCAGATTTTTGATACTATTTGTGCCACTCTCAAGCATGCCTTTGCAATGGGAAGAGTCACCTACAAGACTTTTTGCACCATTGCCACCCTAAACTCACTCAGTGCCAATTTCCCCAGCATATGCTCCAACATTGCTTGTGACCTAGCTGCCTCAACTAAGGAAAAACCCTATATTGCACAGTCAATCCAGGCCTATCTCAAAACTGGGTAGTCCCTTCTCAACAATAACAAGCAGACCTCTCCCACACCTGATGCCATCACCTTAGCCACCATATCTCCCACTCCCTACTCCAATACCTGCAGTAACTGCAAGTGATCTGGTTATACCATTGTCTACTACATCTCACCTGGTGGAGGCATGGCTGGCAAGTCCATTAAGGAGTCTAAGGATGCATGTGACAAAGACCAAGCTGCTAAAAAGGGTAAGACTACCCAATCTGGAACTGCCCCTACTAAGGGTAAGGTTTCTGTCAATATGACTGGACCCAATGGCAAAGCCTTTGTCATTGAAATTGACCTTGCTGTGCTTTCCTTGATCACCAGTACAGGTGCCAGCACCACTTCAGAATTTGCAGGCCTGGCTTCAGATAATATTGACCTCTTGGATAATACCACTGAAGTTATCAAGTACAAAGGCTGGATGGCCATGGAGGAGGAGCTAGAAACTAAAATCAATTGGTCCATTTACACCCAGCCTCACAATCTCAAAGCATTTACTGTTGTTGCTCCCATCAATCAGAGCAAGTGCACTATCATAACTTCCCTTGACACCCTTCCATTCTATATCAATACTGGCACCACCATTCACATCTCCCCTGAGCAGAGCAACTTCCATAAGCTCCAACCAATCTCTAGCTGATCTGTTAAGGGTCTTGGAGGATCATCCATTGTGGCCATTGGTGTTGGGGATATTGATCTATTCATAGCTAAAGGTGTGAAGATTACCCTGAAAAACACCCTATACATTCCCAATGCAACCATTTGCCTCATCTCCATCAATGCTCTCTCAAACAACACAAATACCATAGCCCATTTTGACCATTCAACTTGCTGGTTCACTGATAAATGCACTGGCACCATTGTTGCCCATGGCTCACTTGTCCCCAACAAAAGACTCTATTCTCTCCACATCAGCACTTCTGTGCACATTGAACATGCACTTGCCACACAGCACACTCTGGACTTGGAAACTTGGCACCATCATCTCAGTCATGCCAATTACCAGACTGTGAAAGACATGGCAAGGTCTGGATGCATTGCAGGTATGCCCTCTAACCTCTCTTCTATTCTGTCCAAATGTGAATCTTGTGTTCTGGGTAAACAGACAAAGACTCTGGTACTGAAGAAGAGGGAGAGTGGGTTGAGGTCAACAAGGAGGCTTGAGAAAGTGTAGATAGACCTATTGGGGCCACATGCTGTTAAATCTAGATCTGGAAATATGTATATCATGAATATAGTGGATGACTTCTCTTATTTCACTTGTTCAATGTTAGACCCAGTCCAAAACCTGTATTTAGCATAGATAGAATAAGTATACAATTACTGAATCTGTTTCAAGGGCCACTGGGCAAGAATGGAATGTGTGGTAAGTTGCCAAGGGTAGCATGATGCTTTGCAGGCATGGAGGATGGTCCTAGAAGGAGAGTATCAGGTTTGATAGCTGGAGCAGAGGCTTAACAGCTATGATTGAGTGTCACATCCCAGAACTCCATTCTCACTTTCCATCCTTCTGACTTTCCTTCTGACTTTCCTTCTGTTCCACCTTCCGTTCATTGTCTTCATCCTTCCTTAATTGTATATATTTTTCATCACCATAGTTCTCTGACGATTGATTGTAGTTTCGCACAGCCTTCTCCACATCGCCCCATCCGACTGCTGTTGTACTCATCCTGTTACAATCATTTATTAGTTTCTACAATACCAACATCATAGCCTTGGTACATCATACTACCATTCCATCTCTAAGTTCATCCCTAGTTATCTTCCATAGTATAAATACCTTCCGCTTGTATCCTCTGCTCCTCAGTTCAAATATTAAAGTCAAAACTCCTCTCTGATCTACTTCGCCCTCGTTATTAGACTTCTGTCTGATAACACTTCTGACCCTCCGACTTGCCTCCGACTTCTTTTTCCGACTATTCGCAAATATTAGGACACCAAATAGATTGTGAAGGGTGCAGCACCTAAGCTGAAGCCAACATCTGTACAATCTACCTTCTGACTCAACCAATATATCCTTCCACTATCTTCCAACTTTTTGCTATTTGACATTGAGTGCAAGTGAAAAAAATGCTAAGGACTTATATTGTCAAATCTGTGTACATCATCATGCTCATCAATGTGATAACGTACAAAAATCAAAATATGAAGAACAAATACTATTCCTCAAATACATAAATTCTCAGAGCAGCTATGATTTAAATCAAACCTCAAGTGACCTTGATAAGGCTCTTAAGGCATTGCTGAATATTCAGAAAACACAGTCAAGTTTAGAAAGTGAGCTATTACTAGCATTAGATAAATGCAAAAAGGATCTTATGGAGTCAAATGAAAATGCTTTAATGATGCAGAGAAAGTTCAAGGAGTCTCAACAGCAGGTCTCAGGATTAAAGAAGTGCCACATCTGAGCTGTAAGTGACACTCCCACATGAGTATACATAGACTCCATGTATACTCCATGTATACTCCATCATATACTTCTAAGTTTATATAAATTGAAATATAGTATGTACACTTCATATGAACTAATTAAATATTATTAGTTTAACAAGTAATAAAGCATTTTACATAAATACAATAGTATTAAAAATATTCAAACAAATCAAACTAAACTATCCTTTAATATCAACCATCTATCTTTTCATCTTCATCACTCTCCTCTGCTCTTAATACAGGATTATTATTTCTTTTCTTCTGTTGTTTTTTAATAATTTGCTGGGTATGAATAAATAATAATGAATGCATAGTCCAATTGAA
>JASFCX010000122.1:0-20130 GCA_036937015.1 Crucibulum parvulum | reverse complement strand
TGAGTGTCCAGGATGCGTCAGGCACGAACAATGCCAACTTCGCTACGCCTCCCGAGTAAGTCGCCTCATTCGAATCTATAATGGGCGGTTGCTGATGGTCTTCCTATGCACAGCGGTCAATCTGGAACTTGTAGAATGTTCCTCTGGACTCGTACTACGGTAAGCATTCTTATCTTCCGTGCTGAAACATCGTTCCTTAATGCGATACCATCGTCTAGCCTCAACGCGACGGCGCCGTCGAAAACGACATTATCACCCATGAGATGACCCACGGTATCACTAACCGTATGACTGGTGGTGGAACTGGGCGATGCTTGCAGACGACGGAGGCTGGTGGTATGGGTGAAGGATGGTCTGATGCCATGGCTGAGTGGGTTCTGCCCGTAAACTCGCCGAACCTTGACTAATCATCTATCGCCACGCAGGTGGACAGAACATAAGAGTGCGGATGTTCCTGACTACGTTATGGGCCAGTATGTCATCAATAGTGCGGCTGGTATCAGGACACATCCTTACTCTACCGACCCGTAAGTTCTCTGTTCACATGTTTTGTGTGAAACTTAGCGCTCATGATACTGTGAACAGTGCTGTAAACCCCCTCCGCTACTCCAGTATCGCAAAGCTGAACGAGGTCCATAGTACGTCTTTCCAATACATGCCACTGAGACCTTAATGAACGTCGATTAGACATAGGAGAAGTCTGGGCCAACATGCTGCACAATGTCTATGCTGCCCTCGTTGCTCAACACGGATGGTCCGCTACTGCTCGAGCTGACCCTTCCGGTTCTGAGGGCAACATTGTCTTCTTACATCTATTCATCGATGCATTGGCTCTCCAGCCATGTAATCCCACATGTTCGTCGTGTCCTTTGGTTCCATGAGCTCGCTGCTAACTTGCTCGTCGCAGTCGTCGCCGCCCGAGACGCCTGGCTTCAGGCTGATGTCAACCGGTTTGGCGGTGCCAACAGGTGCCTGCTCTGGAACGCGTTCGCCAGCCGTGGTCTGGGACTCAACGCAAAGAATTTCGTCGATGATCCAGCTGTGCCTGCTGACTGTGCACCAGCGTAGCGGAATCGTCGACTATGGTGAACAGCTGTTTTTTCCCCTTGGGACTTTAGGCGCCGAGATCAATTGATGTGTATTCGTTGTATATTAGATTATTTATTTTGCTTGCATCAACGACGCTTCTATCTTATTCACCCAACTGGTTCTTACTACTCTGATGTTAGCCAAGATTCACCTTCACCTACATACGTATTCACTTCCACATTCCAATAATGTTGGGATCACAGGATCGACTGGCCTCTGCCTTGACCACGGCTAACGCCGGCGTACTTATTCGTTCTTTGCGCTACCTTTAAGATATGAGTATTTATTGATGTTAGCCTTCTATACAGATGCATGTATATCAAAGTTCTTCCAGGCAACGAATAATGAAGGCGAAGCGACATATGGTGCGTATTTTCCTAGAATGACTCGACAATTCCGCCATTCTGATTCAGTTGATATATAGTGGGCGGTTTTGATGGATCGATTGCCCACTAAAGCTCTGGAATAAGAACAGACAACCCTTCAAAGCGCCCAAACGAACCATTCACTGGGTTCGAAGGATCCGTAGAACACCTCCTGGCGCCTGCCGATATTCTCAGCGTCCTCGAAGGGTTTAAGTCGGCATCGGAAGCTTTTGTCGAGATTGAATTCAATCGTGCGAGGGATACTGTCACAGCTTGGCATCTACTTGGTCTTTGGTAATACATGCGATGAAAGGATGTCCTGGGAATGCTCGTCCTCTTCTGCTGGCTTATCGTATGGACTACTGGCAACCCTCTATCCGTGGTATTCTATTGTCAGTAAGTGTGCCTTGGTCGATAAAACTTCCAGTGGACCAGCTGAATCGTCCATATCATTTTAGGTAATTTGCAGAGTCTGAGTTCTTCTTGAGAATGAAAGATACTGAGTACCTTGAACTCTAGGTGCCCACGGGTGTAAACCAATATCCTGAACAGCATGTGGACGCATATTAGAGCGAACGATGCGTGCTCTGAAACTACGTCCAGAAAGATCCAAGGATCATGATCAGCTGTGACTAGAAATACATGGAATTCAACTTGCCCTCCATGACACCTAGAGGAAGCACCATCGCTGCATTTATACTTCGATATTAGCAACGCCTGTACTACGATGGAGGGTTTCTCTCCACACGAGTTTTCTCTGGGCGGTTGCGAGTTGCATGCATACAGATTACATGACTGATAAGTCGTTATCTGGTCAAAGTTCGACGCATTTATGAGTAATAGCGTTTACATTCGTCGATGCGGTGTCCAGCCTGGGCAAGTTGTAGAAGCACTCTTATAAACATGCGCTCCATGCGAGGCTTGCGCAAACCCCGAAATTTTGCAGAAAAACACTATTTACAATGCTTGGTTCATTATTGTGAATCGTATAAAGGATGTGGTGATTTAACGAGGACTCTCCAAGTGGCCTTCTGGATTCGTCTCCATTCTGCTCAACTCCTTAGGTCCTCTCTCCAGTCCACCATGGTCAAATTCAATCAATTCTTCGCCTCTGTTTTTCTTGCCGTTGTTTACGCTTCCGTTTCTAACGCTGTTACGTCCCCTTTGCCTGTCTCTGTGAAGTATTTGGCTCAACGTGCAAGGCAGATTACTCGCGAGTTAAATTTGGAGACTTACCACACGTCCACAAGCTTCGAGGTAAGTTTATGTATAATGTCCTAAGACGCTACAGCTTACACATTTCAAAAGACATTCAGCGCTGGAATTGCACTCGATGCTTCGATTGTTCGTCGTGCCGGTAGTTGCCTCGAAGAAACCGCTATCGAATTCGTTCGCTTCCGTCTTGGAGTCAATTCCAAGTCCGTTGGCTATAAGGGTGGCCTCACTTCTGGATCTGAGAAGTTTGCGTATGTTAAACAATACGCTATAAGTATCCATCCATATCACATGATACTTCACTGAAGATGCTCTCTAGAACAACCTACCTTTCGTCAACGCTGTCGCCAACGTTGCCTGGAAGGACCGCAAGGTCATTTCATTCGGTTCATCATTCGTGAAGTCCAGTGTGTTCATCCTAGTTCTAATTCTCATCTATTATACTGATTTTCTACAGAGAAAATCGCGTCGGCTAAGCCTACTGTCGAAGTCAGTTGGTTTTTGTCCAAGATTGCGACTGCTCTCGACGGCAAATACAACAACCACCCGACGACCCTTGGGTACTTTCCAAGGCCTGACGGTACTACTGCACTCGTTCATGTCGTCTTGTTCATTCTCTGAATCTCAAACCGTATTCTTAATAAGCCTTTTACAGTACAAAGTTCTTCCTATCACCAATAAGGTCGTTACTGAAGATCTTGAGGCCTTGACCAATCCTCAGGACTTGACTGCGTCCCCTTATGGTTGGCATAGCGTTGGAATTACCAACTAGACAACCACTTAGTACGTCTCTATCATGTTATGTAATCATCATATTTCAACTTTCCTCAGGGGTAACAACGTCGTCGCGTACAAGACCTCCGTCACTGCGACCACCGTTCAGAGTTCCACTAACCTCAACTTCAACTACGTTTACGACCTCACGCAGGCCCCTGCCATGACCGCTAATTTGAACGCTGCACGCGTCAACGCTTTCTACACAATCAACGTCGTGCACGACTTTGCATATAGATACGGTTCCACCAAGGCTGCTTTCAACTTCCAGAACAACAACTTCGGAAAGGGCGGAAGCGCCGACAATCGCGTTAAGATCTCCGTCCAGGATACTTCTGGAACGAATAATGCCAACTTCGCCACACCTGCAGAGTATGCCTTCTCGTTTCACAATCAATAAGCGTCTAATCTTCTATTCCCTGCAGTGGTCAATCTGGAACTTGCCACATGTACATCTGGACGTACACTACTGTACGAGAATATTTCTTTCAGTGTTTCTCGTTTGCTCTAACTTCTTCGTCTAGCCCAATCGTGATGGCTCCGCAGGGAATGATATTGTCGTTCATGAGATGACCCATGGTATTACCAATCGTCTTACTGGTGGAGGAACTGGTCGTTGCCTGCAGACTACTGAGGCTGGTGTCTTGTAGATGGCTGGTCTGACGCATTGGCCAAATGAACTCAGCACAAATCCGCAATCGCCAAAGATTTCTTGTTGGGAGATTATGTTACCAACGCTGCGGCCGGTATCCGTACGAAACCATACTCTACTTCCAAGTATGTTTGTTTAAGTCACTGCACGGGCTGCATGGATCCAGGCTGACCAGAACCGGTACGGAAGTGCTAACAAGTGTCTTCTCTGGAAAGCATTCGTTAGCCGCGGCCTTGGTGCTAACGCTGTCAGCACTAGCTATGTTGATAACTCTGCCGTCCCTACGGGCTGCTAGATTATATGTATGTTACTGAATTCGTTGGCTTCTTGTGGAACTTTTCTCATATAATTATTACTCTAATTGTGCTCCGGCATTCGCAAATTCCAATCAAACCCTAAATATGGTACTTGCAATAACTATAAAGAATGAGTGGTGCGTACGACTTCTAGGGTTACTACATGAGAATGTGCTCAAAAACCACTCTGAATCCATAGTAAAAAATCTCCTCTGATATGGAAGTCCCCAAGGTGGTTCGAACACCTGACCCTGCGATACAAGCAATGTGCTGCAATCGCATGCTCTACCACTGAGCTATGGAGACTACATAAATACTTGAATGTCTGGTATTCTGGTTTCTAAATAAGCATTGCATGTGAAGCTTGTGAAGACTGGTCTGGTTTAGAGATCCTAACATATCCTGTCGCTTCGGTATATATTTACTTCTCATTTGCTTTACTCTTTAACCTTAACATGATGCCTCCTGGTTCAGCCCATACTGGTTATTATTACGGTCATTCCTTGACACTGCGTCTGGAGCATTCCAGTTATTTTAATTTTTAGAACATCTGCCTTTAGATGTGTCTCGCGTGTAAGATCTTAAGAGCTGACTCTGTGACATGACCGAGTTACTTCTTGTCTACTGCTCACGCTCGATCGCTTCTAGGTTCGATATTTACACATTACATTAATTTTAATTGCAAAAGTACACCTAGATTCTAGTTCATTGCCGCTTACTCCCCTTCCCCTCCCTTCTATGAAGCTTCGACAAGAGTCCAGCCTAGATTGATAACCTTTTTACAGAAAATATTTCCTGACGTCGCTTCATGCCCCATGGTGAGTCCTCATACTCCCCCTTATGATTCGCAAATAATCATTACATACTATTTACCGAGCAGATGTTTCACCGATCCCAAAAGCATCTTGACCCAAAGTTTAGCAATAAAATACAACAGAAGGCGAAAGTGGGTAGGTTTCATTTATTCCATTACCAGCGTTAGTCAAATAATTTTATATCATGGCTGGCGATGGGGTCATATATCATAGCCAAAAATATTCACAATGCAAATCATCTTTTCATGCTGAAAAATGTAAATGACTTCAGGAATGTGTCTTAGAAGTGTGTAAGGTCCAAGTGACATTCACGTCGTCATATTGCATCTGTTCACGACAGGGCTCAACTGCATTCCTCAATCACAAATTCCATTGCATAACCACTTGACCATGCGGTGATAGCTCTCCTTGGGGTCATTCTGACTCTTCTTTTTTTCTTTCTCATCTACTTGGTAGTTGATTCCTTCTTTAGATTACCTCGTCTTGCTTATGACTTATCCTGACTCGTTTTGACCCTTTTCACTACTTACTTCTGACTCACTTAGATAGTTCCCATTAGAATATAAGAGTAGTGACATAGACTTAGATGGGTAACTTTATTGGAATGAGGATCTTCAATACATATTTCTAATGGTTAGGATGAAGTGATTTCAGTCAAATTTTAGTGGCTATCATAATTGTAAGATACTTCAAGTAAATCGCCGGCCTGAATGCTGTTGAAGAACATGTCCCAAACATAACACATTAACCACTTGGCCAAAGGGCCAGAATGTCAGAGCAACTCTAAATATATGGCAAGATGGCCGAGCGGTTAAGGCGTGTGACTCAAGCGATTAGCTTGCTCGAAATCCGAGTTCTCATCACAGTAATGTGGCGTGGGTTCAAGTCCCACTCTTGTCAATATATTTTATCCCTCTGTTGATATAGCTCTTTTATCGAGTTTAAATATGTTTTACTCAAGTATAATGATCGGTGTACTCGCCGGCACTTCAGCACACATTTACAGATTGTTTGCTTGCACAAAGTGGTTAGTGGTTAAGCCGTAAAGCGAATTATTATTAACCTGCTGCCTCTGGTTCAGCCTGAACTGGTTGACACACAAGAGACACTCCTTGACGATGTTGAAAATGCGCTTGGAGTATCTCGATACTCGTCTCGGTATAGCAATATCTAATCAAGTCTTGAGTTATGGTATTTGAAATGCCTAGCGACAATAACAGGCTCATTGTTATTTGAAATACCGTTCGCGACTGCTCTAGTCTTATGTTCTTGAAATTCATAAGAGTCGTATCCGTTGGAAATTCCATCGAGATTTGATTTATGATTGAATTTACTAGCGAATGAGAACTAATCGAACAGCCAGTGAATATCCTAGTGTAAATTTGCCATTTCCCTTTCAATTCATACAAGGTTCTAATTGATCAACAAAAAATTGAAAGAGGTATTCCCAATGTAAACCATCGCCTCGAACATCATTGATAATTATTTATTCTTGAGATTTAGTACATGATACGAGACGTTGATGTCCTCTGTCGAAGAATGCTTTAAATAAGTTTCTTTAGGTCCGTTGAAAGAATCCTAGCACCCCAAAACTGGAGTGTAATCTCTACGCAAAGTTCTATGTAGCAGTCTTAATTTCAAACATTTAGTATCATCGTTTATCACTAGTTTTATATAAATTTACATAAAATATTAGTGGATCTTAGAGGATGAATAGTCAACGTATGTTTTCTTTCTATGCGAAATGATTCGAAGCTTTACAGTTAGCAAGTGAGCAAAGTGTGACTTCGCTTGAAAAAGCTGTGTATGGGCTTATATAACTTCAGGTAAAAAAATTTTGAACGCAGGGTATTCAATGCGATTCTGAGACGATTTAAGAACGGGGCCACAGCTTAAAGGGCCTCATGGGCCATCAGGGGTTTCCGCTGAGACGATCTTCATAATGTCTTCTCATATTCCCATAGGCAACTTCGCTTTTGCTGAAGCTGCTCAACAGTGTGAACACATTGAGCGTTCCGTAGGCAACCTCTTTATCTCCACTACTTACTTGTATGCGTATATCTGAATCTCGAATTACTCATCGTGGATTACCGAGTGCTATTACTGCTTGATATATTTGCATTTACGTGGGTGGGGGTGAAGACGAACGCCTATTATTCTGCTTCCTAAGCGCCGTCTACTCAACCAATGGCATTTGTAACATCAGCACGACAGAATACCACGGGAACACAACCAAAGTTTGATGGTTTCCTATGGTTAGTATTATAACAAAGCGTTGGGAACCTGGAACACGCACTAGTCATTGGCTGTGCTGGCAGCTTAGTGAAAGGAGCTGAGCGAAGTTACCATGCATGATGCATTAAGAATATACTACGTGCTTATTATATGCAAATCGTTTGTTGAAATACTCTTTTTAGTGCCATATACTATAATAAAATCCTCAATATTTATTCGATCGTGTCTGTATATCAACTTCTCTCCACCCTTGCATCAAAGTTCGCCGAATACTGTCGATACCCGGTTCTCCTAAACAAGATTCAGATGGACGGGTATACTTTCCTTCGAGGCTCGTGAGCTCTGCTGCGTTACGTTGATCTGCTGGTGAGAATGGTCTATTCCTGGAACTATAATCATGAGACATATAACCAGATACAAGATGTCGCCAGCGTAATATGTACCATGCGTTAAATAATTCAGAAGGTTCCCGCATAATATGCTGAAGAAATATCATCAGCAAGGGAAAGAACGATTAGAGCACCTCATACCGTAGTAATTTCTTGTAGATCCCGTTGGATAGCAAAACAGAAATGATCAAGTTCTAATAAAATGAATCATTAATAAATAATACGAGATTTATGAACGGAGACCTACCAAGATCATTCAGACCATAGTTGAATGGATTCTCTCTAGAGAAGAGAAGATGGTCCGTGCCATCTGAATTTCAGTTGCCGTTGCATAAAAAAAAGTAAATACACACATTTGTTGCCCAATCTCGAGGAATCCAATTAGCAAGAACGATACAAAGGCTGTCGCAGGTATCGTGGCATACTTGAAAGAGCTGTAGATCTGCCACTGTAAATTATTCAATAAATTTAATAATATTCTACTGCAAAATCAAAGCACAGAATAATTCACCGGCAAGAAGAAAAGATAAAGCCTAGAATAAAATTAAATAATGAGTCACCGCAATACAGAGAACTACTAACCAAAGGGATATTCTCAAGTGAATTCGATATTCGAATGGGAGGGGTGTGTTGCATATCGTTTCTAAATTCGATAGTGTATCTTGGAGAACTGTAAGATTGTTAGTCATTCCTGTCGCAATTGCAGGCTCCAGTAACTTCTTCTTCATAAGCCCTGATAAAATCGTTTCATCTTACTTGCGTTGTGATAAATGAGAGATCGACACAACGTACATCCAGAGTAGCTATAAAAAAATGTTATTTTACTCAAAAAACGCCATATGTAAAGCACGAGAACCTACTTGGAAAGTACAAGCCAAATCTCCAGTGGAACATGGCTGCCAACAAGTCCAGTAATCTGACCTTTAGGCCCTTTATTCTCACGGGGAGGTGGGAGCCGAAATGTCTTCAGAATGCACCACCTCAGGAAGCGCAACAGCGCAATGTGGTCGTAAATGGTCGTTCTCCAAATCAAAGGATTCTTTGCTGGTTTAGGAGTCGTATCTTCAAGCTCATTTGCAGGTACTACTTTCTCCGAGTCAACCATTGAGCTCCCATCAGAATGCGGATAACCTGCTTCCGTTCCATGTGTCCACCAGAGTGGTAAAATGTCGGCTTCAGTAGGAATGGTCGGTGGGAGATTCGCGTATCGCAGCAAACAAGACACCAAAGGGAATAGGTCAGTATAATATACGCCTTCTTCTCCCCTAAGTAAATGCTGTGATTTACTCAGGTGATTAAGATATACTTTCAAAGTGAAGAATACACACTTTTAAAGAAACGGCAAAGGCGAGAATCTGAAAAATGAACTTTAATAATAGACGTATATATAGAAACAATGCATACGAGCAAGTAGTACCAGATTGATCATGGTCCTTTTCTCAACCACGGTACGAAGGATTACTTGATGGGGCTCACCATCCATCCATTCTCTGTTATCTGATACGTGAATCCATATCTAGGCTCAATGAGAATACAAAAATCTGTAGTCACTAGAGAACTGACCATTTGTGCAAGATTACGCGATGCCGTCGATATGTTTGTCCACATATTTCGTCCTCTCTGATACCTATATAGTGTAAAATGTGATACCAATAATATTCATTTCATTTATCAAAGTACTAACCTCTCGTACGCAGATGATGTGCGAAAGGATATGACCAAACTGAGTACTGTGCCAAGGACGGCGAGAAGTTGATTCGAAGTCCCCAGACTGTGATTAGTCTTGTCCGAAACAACGCACACCACTGAGAAGATCTACTTTAGCAGTTTTATTGAGAGGGTTTTGTAAACTTACCAGTCGCTACTAAAGAAAAGAAGATAACTCCAGGCCATACATCTTTGTATGCAGTTCTACTGAACTGGCTTATCATCCAATCCCCAGTGCGTACCGGCCTATGCGGGGCCATTCACGTACTAAATGATATAGTATGTGTGTGTTTATTGGGATAAGAGACAAGCAAGAATGATCTTGGTAGGGGGTTATCTGTATTTCGCGATGGGTGGTAGGCGAAGAACACGAGGATGTGTCGCAGTAAGGATATAAATATCAGCGGTAGTTATCCGGACCCGACTTTTAAGGCGCCCAACTGTCAAGCATATCAAGCTTCAAGCTTCAAGCTACAATGATGATGCATATATGCACTGATGGCAGCTGCAGGCCTAATCAGGCGCTATTAGGTGAGATAGCATACGATTTTCACTCAAATTGGACTATTTTTGAACGTTACTCATTTAAGCAAGTCTGGAGCTGCAGCTGCAGCTAGACAACCTATTTATACTTCTGAAAGTTAGAGTAATATAATAGCCACGTGGGTATTTTAGTAATAGAGTACTGTCCTAATGCGATCAACTCTTCTGTGACACGTCACAAAGCTCTGTGAAGAGAAGAGATATACCCAGGCTCCTAAACAGGCCGCTCGTCTCGCGAGGCTGAAGAATGAAAGGAGAGATATCTAATCTTATCAAAATATAAGCAATGACAAATTGAATCTAAGGAATTGAAACTCGCGTGGGTTGGTCGTATTATAGGCTCCTAAAACAATTGTTACGGTCAAGGTCAAGGACTAGTGTTGCCGCGACTCCGCTCGCGTGACAGGTCCGGCTTGGACACGGCTTGAGCTCCTGTACTCTCCACAGAAGATAAATAACTTTACTTTCACCTCAGGTAGGTAAAAGGATACCAAAGTCGCAATATTTCATATTTTTCAAATATTTATCTTAGGTAGTACGCCTTGCAAGTTGCATCGACAAAACAATGTCATCGGCTGCGTTTAAGTCGATGTGACACCAAGCCGATAACATTTTCATACCATTCTCAATTTTAAAAGACATTTTTTTGATGATTCTCTCAAACAACTAGAAATAATTGCTCGTAATGACTTTTCCCTTATATATAGATGCTTACATTTTATCCGGCATGAGTTATCCGCAATGGGAGGTGGAAATATTAGTGTGTGACAGGTGTGACCGACTCGAGCGGGCGGCAGCACTAGGTGGATGGTAGTGACTTGACCATCACAACAATCCGCACGTCTCGCGAGGGCTGAAGAAAGAAAGGAGACATCTAATCTTATCAAAATGTAAATAACAACAAAGTGAATCTAAAATTTTAAAAAGTTTGCCCTCGCAACAGAGCGTGTGACGGAAGCGCGAGGTGAGTCACGGTTCGGCTACACGAGAGGGGGATAAGCTCAGGTCGAACGGGATAGACTAGCGTAGGTAATATCCAATTCGTAGAACTTGGGGCTCGTAGGTCGAATACGAGGCCCCTTATATACTGTAGGTAGAATTTAGCTAACTAAAACGAGCGTCAAAGAACTATCTAGTTCATATGTTGAGTCCAAAAGCAGTAGCAAAGATAAGATAAAGGATTATGGTGATGTTTGTCTTAGGTATTCGTCACAGAGCGGCTTGCGTACTTTGGACTTGGTCATCTCGGTCGACCAGTCATGTCACAGATAGTTACATCAATTACACAGTCGATTGTCAATCCTAACATCGTTATCGAGCTTTTCCGCAAACTCATTTCTGTGGTTATAGAATGCAATTCATGTTCAAAAATAATGGTGTAGATGCTATCCAGCTTATAAGTTTGCTTTTCACTGAGCCTGATGAGTCTAACCTTGCGGTTAACGCGTTTTTAACCAGTTTTCCTTTGATCTTGGACAAAGGGCTGGCCTCCGCCTCGAAGGCCAGAAATATTCTCATTGAACTGGCATTCAAGGCTGTTACACGGATAATTCAAGATGAGATGTGTGATCTCACGCTAGTACAAACACGTTTCCATTTCAACACAGCAAAGGCTACTCAGTCAAAGCTCAATGCCTTCACAATTAACGGAATGTCGGAGAAGATAGCATACACGACGCCAATAGCTCATTTCCCGAATTTCTGCAGAATCAGGGCACAAATTCTCTGTACCATCCATCCATTTAGTCCTGAGTGTAGTTTCTAGTGCATTGGGATGTAATATGAGAGTGAAAAACCGTTATTTGGTATGAATGAGTCTCAGTTCCTAATAAGCACTGAGCAGGTGACACCATTTTCAATAAATGGGCCCAGAAATCGGTCGACCGAGATGACCGAGTGCAAAGTACGCAAACCACTGTCGCAAGGGCAAAATTTTCAGATTCAGCTTGTTGTTATTTACATTTTGATAAGATTAGATGTCTCTTTTCGTTCTTCAGCCCTCGCGAGACGTGCGGATTGTTTAGGAGTCTGGTCGTATTGGTACAATAGCCTTACCTTGTTGCTTACTCAGGTGCTTACTGACCAAGTAGATGCGAATATTTGTAGTGTATTGTAGGATATTATACCTCGAGCTGAAGGCATAAAATAAGTTATTCTACATTAAAATATACGTTGTGCTATATTAATCATTCCATGAAAGTCACTTCGAAATTATTAAAGTACGATAATCGCTCAAACTCTGAGTACAATTATAGCCAGTCTTGTGAGCAGGTGTAGTTCTGAGTAGAAAATAACTGAAGTATTACATACCAAGATAACCCCGTATATTCCTTTGATCGGGTGTGGTTATCGATTTCTCTCCATCCTTGGAGTAAAGTTCGCCGAATGCTGTCAATACCGGGTTCTCCCACATGAAATTCTGCTTGACGGGTGTACTTTCCTTCAAGTCGCATAAGTTCTTCCGCATTACGCTGGTCTGCAGGTGAAAAAGGTTTATTCCTGCAGTTGTCGTTAAAAAGACACATAAGACGAAGAGGAGAGGATGTTATACCATGCATTGAAAAAATCTGAGGGTTCTGGATTGGTGTGCTGTTCAAGTTACAGAGTTATTTTACAACGAGAGTAAAATGTATAGTGTTACTGACAGTCGTAATTTCGTGAAGATCACGTTGAATTGCGAAACAGAAGTGATCTAGATCTAAAGTCACAATGTTTAAAAGGAGTAGTTGACAATTTACTGGCAGATACCAACCGAGGTCATTGAGATCATAGTTGAAAGGATTTTCACTGGAAAGCAGATTAAGATCAACGTTTAATCGAGGAGAGAAGATGAAACATGTCTACATTTCTTGTCCGATTTCAAGGAATCCAATCAGAAAGAAGGACACAAAAGCCGTTCCTGGAATAGTGATATACTGAAATGAATTGTAGATTTGAAACTACGGTTCGTAATGATCGTTATTGTTATCAACTGGTATATCAATCAGGAACATACTGGTAAGAAGAATAAGTAGAGCCTAGCAGATAGAGAAATGTAAATGATTGCGCCTGAGCTCATAAGAAAGACCTACCAGAGTGATATTCTCAAGTGGGCTTGATATGCAAATGGAAGTGGTGTATTGCATATCCTTTCCAAGTTAGATAAAGTATCTTGCAGGAGTGTCAGGTTATTCGTGACTCCAGTGGCAATGGCGGGTTCTAGGAGTTTCTTTTTCATAAGCCCTGACAGAAACAATGAGACCATGAAACTAAGTCGTGTGAAATCCAAGGTATAAGAAGGGCTCACATGCTGAATAGCTACAAGAAATTTTCAGGATCGAAGCATCGCTCAATCTTGACAGAAAACTTACTTCGAAAGTACAAGCCAAATCTCAAGTGGAACATGGCTTCCGACAAGTCCTGCAATTTGACTTCTCGATCTCTTATCCTCAGGAGGAGAGGGAAGACGAAAGGTCTGCCTGACACACCACCTGACGAACCGTAGCAATGGGATGTGATCATATATGGTCGTTCTCCAAGTCAAAGGATTTCTGGCTGGTTTCAAGGTCGTGTCTTCGAGCTCGTTTACCAGCAACACCTTTTCAGAGTCAACGGAGTTTTCACGAGAGCGCAAATGGGCGCCTTTCTCGTCGTGTGTCCACCAAAGCGGAAGTTTATCGGCGTCAGTTGGAATTGCCGGTGGGGTACTCGCATATCGGGGTAAACAGCAGACCAAAGGAAATAGGTCCACGTAGTTCACGCCCTCTTCCCCTCTAAGTAGATGCTAAGATAAAACTTTATTTATCAACAAGGAAGATATGATAGGCAAGATACCTACTTTCACGGATATGGCAAAGCCCAGAATCTGAGAAATAAGGCTAATCAACAAACAAAGAAAAAAGGATTGGCGTAAGCAACAGTTACAAGGTTGATCATCGTCTTCTTCTCCACTATACTTTGTAGAACTACTTGGTGTGGTTCACCGTCGGCTCCATCACGCGTGTTCGAGACGTGAATCCATATCTACAGATGAACAAAAAAGATGAATACCAGTTTGGTGGTTTAATAGACGAGTATACCATTTGTGCAAGATTTCGAGACGCTGTTGATATATTTGTCCACATTTTTCGTCCATCTTGATATCTATAATAAAAACTTGAGCGTCTATAGCCAACATTTCTCAAACCAAAACAATCACCTCTCGTATGCAGATGACGTCCGAAATGATATTACCAAACCCAGCACAGTTCCCAGAACAGTGAGAAGCTGATTAGAGATACCGAGATTGTGCCTAGTCCTATCCGAAACCAAGCAAACCACTGAACGCACAAGGAAAGTGAGTTGTAGTATACGCATCCGGTATTGAACCCACCAGTAGCAACTAAGGTGAAGAAGAGAACACCAGGCCACACGTCGTTAAAGACAGTTGCGTTAAACTTCTTTGCTGTCCAGCGTCCACGGAAGAGAGGGTTTTGAGATACCATTGGCGAAACGGAGAGATACTATGCCTAGCGTGGTTTGGAGGAAAGAGGAATTTTGAACAGCGGTTGTTTCGACGAATTTAACTACAAGGATTTGCGAGTAACTCGCCAAGTATGCGCGGCGACATCGTGGTGTTCGAAATGATACTAGCGACAATACACAGCGACCACCAGGCCTTTTCGATTGACCTCACGCCGTAGTGAATGTTAGACAACAGTATTGATAGTTCGCTTTATGTTGTAATCGGATACTACTACAGACGGCAAGGGGTTCTTGTTTCCGATATTAATGGGCGAAAGTGCTTAGTTTGAGCCTGAACGAACTCGGTTTCCCTTAGTTCACGAATATGGATGTAAATACACGCCAACCACGAGGCATTGGAACACGAGGTCATCACAAACTGGGGATTTATGGGATGTAAACAGCGTGAAAAGGGTGTGTTACCATTCGAGTCTAGAGACCAATGTCAACGGCAGATTTCGAAACGTAAATATAATTTTGGATATGGTCACGATCCACCTACAGAATACAGGACGAGCACTAGAAGTTAATTTAGTTCATTGAGGGCCCAGGAAGGCAGAAAGGACAACATATTTTGTCTGACGCGTGTGTTAGGGACGGACTATGGGTATATGTATAATATCACTGCGTGAGCATCGCCCCACATAACACAACGACACCGTGTCAAGCCACACAGCAGAAGCAGTGCACATGCACGCACCGGCTGTTCCCCGGTTGTCTCTCTGAACAAGAGAGTGTAGTATGTTATGCCGAACCACGACAAGAGTGTTAGACGCTGTTAGAAGACCAGCATCATAATCCTCGCCAAGTCCAGCAACCATATCAGCGACATGAGGACGCTCTGTCATACAGATCCCGATGCTGCTATCGATGAGAATCCCGATCGAGGATATCAATAAGATAGCATACACTGCAGAGTGAAGGAAGAATGGCTGGATGATAGATTGGCGACTCAAGGTCTATCTTTACAGGATGAGCACCCAAAAAACACCTGGGAAAGATCTTGTGAGCTGGGATGATGAATTACACTCCGTTTTGGTAGCTTCTTAGTTCTGGAGGAAATTTGAATGAGCAAAGAGCATTCTTATCAGAAGTGGCAGTCTGACGGAGGCTAAGGCAAGGATAGAGGTCGTCAGCAAAGCGGTGAACGGGCATCTATATTACTGGTTCTCAATGACGTAGCATCCCGGTGATGAACAATGATGCGGCTCCTAGGATGAATGAGAAGGTGGGCATGGACGATGTCGGATGAGACGATATCCTCGTTTCCCATTGGTAGCCATGTACTCTGGTAACTTTTGTATTCATCGACTCGTATGAGCGGATATCCTATCGCATGGCTTGGTAGACGCAGTGTTACATTCAGTATAGCAGAATGGCGATAGAAACTCCGATATCTGGGATCGTATTCTCGAATGAGCCTATGTTAAGGTAGAGTACTTGGCAGTAGTGAAATAACATACTGTTAAGACTCCGGAGAGGCTGTTGTCAGATGATAGTACGAAAGTTTCCTGATCGTTCATCTTCGCGGAAACGTCAGGTTTGTTGGAGTAGCATTCGCGAGTGGCAAGATCTTCCGTTCTTCAAGCAACTCTCAAATATCCCAGACGATCTGTTACCATTTACAGCCGTAGAATATGGAGTCTAACGACCTCACCTAGGTTGATTCGACTAATGAATACGCATCTGGTCCAATGTAAGTGGACACTGACGTAAACAATACCCACTCTTACCCGCCTACATGCTGTGCTACCTCTAATAGCCCCAGCGAGCCCCACTAACCCAAAGATCGTACCACTTGATCGAGGTATGGTGTCCAGAAGACCCAGAAGGACATATGCATCTCTATAAGAGAACATAAGACCGAGTACGCTGGCTCCTCTAACCGCGATTGCTTTCTCTCTTGGAAGTACACAATAGGCTGCAATCATCTTCAATGCCTTTACGAGCAAGGGGTGACGATAGGGCTAGTCATCGGGTCGTACGAGCTAGAGAGTCAGCGTCCATCGTGAAGAGCAGGTAGCATTGATGCGCGGCAACAAGCTACAGGCGGGGTAACTTTTTGAAGGCGCTGGCTCATTGAGGGAGGTATCGATTAGCGAGTAAGGCAGTTAGGACTGATGACATGGGCAGCGAGCTGCTACGGCTGAGCATGAGAAGACACTGTAGAGATTAAAATTAGTAGTCGTAGTGAGAGGAATGTGCAAGTCGCTTACCTGGGCTAATTCTCTATGAACAGCTGTTTATTGCCCTTCAGGGTTCAGCCCATTTGCAATACGGGATTCCGATTGTTACGAATTCAGAAGATGTGAGTCTTCATTTCCTGTCAAAAGTGTTGAAAGACAGCGGCAGAAGAGCAGCCCATCACGACTTGGACAAAGACGACATCTAGCGAATGCGAAAAGCAAATTTTATCATCAGTTGGATAGGGCACGTGAGGGGAAAGCAACGCACGAGTGTAGTCGAACGGACAGTGGCTTCATCCTCAACTCAATGTTGCTCTTCAAGATACAAGTATATGAGAAATCCACAACAACTGCGTCTCGCTAGCCTTCAGGTCCAACTACGTCTAGACTTGGGGCTGTGGGCCGTTGCAAGCACGGCAATACGAGTCTACATTGTGTGGAAAGGATACTCTTTCTTGGTGAAATCCGATAAGTCAATATTGACAACTAGTTGTTCGGCGGGTGAGACCCATGACAGCTTGGTGCATAAGTATCTCAGTCGGTAAGGAAACAACTGAATTCATAAGTTATCTATTAGACGACATAAGTATCTGAAAGGTAGCAAGGTTTTAATAATGATGTAGCGTAAGAAGGAAGAAATATAACACACCTCAGTTGGTAAGGAAACAACTGAGGTTTTTCTGCTCTGCCTAGGACTTTTATACTATGGAAATCTATGGAAATAAATAGAGATTATTAGAGACTAGTAAATATCGGGTACCAACTGTATGCGCGCAAGCCACCCGATCATCCTTATTTCGGATGTGACACTGTGGCTAGAAGACCGGCAGGAGGCAGGCATGTGAGTACCTCCTCCAATAGGAATGGCTCAAAGAAAGCAGTGAGGAGAGCAGAACCAGTGAATGTATTTGCGTCGCAGAGTGCTTGGTCACATGTCTGAATAAATAAAGGAAGAAAGAAATCAGCAGTGCAATCTTACCGATGACAAATATCACATGATATTTCCATAAAAGGTGATTCTTGAGATGCCGTGGTGGCAGTGCGTGCCGCTGACATAAAACTTTCGCTCACTTTTGATGTTGGACAAAATGCTCTACTAAAAGTCCCTAAAAGAACGATTCTTATTACATAAGACTCGTAATGCAGTTTGCTTTGCAGTGATGGATTGGTACAGTATTGGGCTCTCATTCGTTTGCGATATGAATGTGAGAAGGGAGTGAGAAAGAAGTAAAGAAAAGCATGTGAAGACAGAAGCAGGAGAGGTACATTGGAAAAAGACGCGTCGACATTGTGCGCGACAATGACGAGACAGTGTTAACTTGCTCCGTTGTTTGGGGAGTGATCGCGTGACCAATGGAGACGGCCCGTTAGCAGCCGAGCATCTGGCGCTTAGGTCTTCCTGAAGACAATACTCAGCAGTATGACACCCATCTCAGTCGTGTTATCCATAGATAGCACAGGGTATCACATTCAGCTGGCAGAGACGAAGTTCATGCGCTATAGATTCATGAATGCTCTTGTCCAGAGTCTATACATTGGTGATATCTATCTGCATACCAATTGTAGTGTTACAGACATGGTCAGGAACTGGGCACTTAAGCGCGCTGGACTAGATGATGGTAAGAAACATGAGTGCGTGTTGATTAGACGGGGTGCTACGATGTAAACTACGAGTATATATGAGAAAAGATAATACGGCGAAGGTGACAGAAAGAAGAATGTAAATAAGTAAACATATTCTGTAAGTATGATGAATGTGGTGCAGACTCAGCCAAGGTAGATAGTAGTGACTTGACTATCACATGTAGGTGATCTGGACCCAATTTGGACCATAGTGGCATTTTTCAAAGAACTGGGGGATCTCTCTCTCTTTTTTTTTTTTTTTCGTTCCAATGAATCATCTCATCGCTCAAGGACAAACACAGAAATAGATATAGAAGAATGAGCCTTGAAGGTAATCTAATATTACTCGTTTCACCCATTGCGCTCTAGAACTTCTGAGTTACCCTTTGTACCATGTAAGGCTCAGCCCAACTGCCCCCAACCGTTGATTACTCCTCACTCGGCCCAACAGCCGTGGTATTGTTTGAAGGACCACTCGCTACTGATGGCGCCGGTTGCATATGTGTGCGTATGTATGGCGGTATAGTGGTGTTCGCCATTAAGCAGCCGTCTGGGCTAAGTACCAGAGAGTAGGGGAGCATGCAGTCGGGCCGCCACATAAATTAGATGACAGATTTTGACTTATCTAAGCCTTTGTGTTGTAGGTCAGTCACTCATCTTCGACATTTGTTCAGCTCTCTACGGGTCCTCTGCGAAACTGTTATAGGACATACAGAAATTACAGATGAACAACTCTAGGACTACTAGGCTTTTCCAACGCTGCTGCCGCTCTCAGCTGTAATATTTACTTCATTCTACATCAAATACGTGATCTGTTCCCCACCCTTTCGATGAGTCAATACGGACTGTAGCAGATGTACCTCCCTCCACTGAGCTTTGTTCCTGGGCTCGGCTTATCGACGATGATGCGGTTACACTCAATCCTCAAACTGAATATTCGAGCCACGGTTCTGTTCCCGGCCAACCTCGCCCTTGTCTCACTCCGGGCATTCTATCTTGGCATCATACTTTTGATATTTTCAATTCTATTAGCGCTGGAAGCTGTTGCCGCCGCTCAACTGCCATTCAGGGATAAATTCACATGAACGAAGATCTTTTGTCTCTGTAATACCAATCAACAGTTCGGAATTAATACCAATTCATTCCCTTAAGAATTTGATATATCTTATCGCTGAGTTGCTTAATAAAAACAATCAGTGATATGAGTGCTCTTGAGAGTTGATGGATCTTGTTTTTACTCAGGACGTATGGTTCTGCATACTCTACAAAGATTCTCTCTAAGCTTCTACATGTATCCTGTTTACCGCTGCCTTATATTGTTTGATCTTCGATGGAGAATCGCGCAGAATGAAGAGTATAGGAAATGATTTGGGGTCGAATATCTACTTATATGTATGTAAATACGCCACAATGACAATGCTTCCAATATCAAAGAAGATATTTAAAGCAGCGTCGTTTTTCATGCTCATTGTATTTTCCTGTGCCTGTATTTCCAAAAATGGGGTTTTGTCCTATTTTTAGCCGCAGCATCGCGGTAACATGTAACAGCATATGCCAGCTACCGCGGCTGAGTTTGTTTATCAGTCGCTTCGTGGCTTGTAAGTTCCAATTTTATCAGTATATTTTGGGAGGGGACGTTACATCAAAACCTTACCAGATGATTAACGGAGCCGTAAACCAGTCTTAGGGTTAGGGTTAGGGTTAGGGTTAGGGTTAGGGTTAGGGTTAGGGTTAGGGTTAGGGTTAGGGTTAGGGTTAG
>JASFCX010000121.1:0-20261 GCA_036937015.1 Crucibulum parvulum | reverse complement strand
AATATGTGTTTCCTGCTACTGTATGTTGTGATGAAGGTAGAGGAGAAGGAGTGGGAAACTGTGGGAAAAGGTCCAGATGTGGACACTTTTGGTAACTACAAGTACATGTGGTGTACACTCAGAGTACACAGTGTAAGTGCCTGAGGCTGATGATGGCACCTTCTACAAAGTTCTATATACTACAAGTCCATCATTGAGCAGAGCAGCCATAGCCACATTGAGCTCATCATTCTTGGTGGTCACCCTCAGTAAAAAAAGAAAGTCAAGCTTAGTCAAGCTGCATCATGCCAAAGTCATGTAATAGTCAAGGGTGGTGATGTGCTTGGGATGGGATAGGATGATCCAGAGAGACATAGTCTGGCTGGGGCATCTATTGCCTATACCCTGTAGAAATCTAGATCCAATCACAATAGCTCAGTCAATGTATAATGGACTTTATTAGACTTGTATGTACCTAGATCCAATCATAATAGCTAATAGGATATGTAAGTACTAGTACAAGTGGATAAGAAATATAAGTGGCTCACCTCAGTCAATGTATAATGGACTGAGGTGTTAGGTCACTATTACAATGTATATATAGGTATCTAGTAATCAAAGGAAAGGTGATAAAGGAGGGGGTGATAAAGGATGAAGTAAATAAAGGAGCAGATAAAGGTTGATTATGTTCATGGCGTCCATGACATCTCAACACACCCATAGGCCAAGCAATGGACATATCAATTTGTCAGGGCCTCATATCATTGTAAAGACATTGTTGCTCAGATTAAGTCAGTGATGCCCTGACAACAACATGCATGAAAAATAGTGCATTGTGAGTAACTTGTGATAATGATCATGCAGGAGCTGCCCACTTGAATGACCTTCCAGCATGTTGACACTGGCTATGGGTGTGGGTTTGCTGAGAGGTTGATAATGGATGCCAATGTGACTCAAAGTAGAGAATGACTGGATGAGATAGGTAGTAAAGATAATTGAGGCTCTGACATGAGTGGACAGATAGGTGCTAGCTCTAGGCCAAACAGTGCAAGCCAATTGGTATCTCCCTGACTGGAAGCTGGCTCTTGACTGTATGCATTAGGCATCCAAGTTGGATGGTTATTGATTAATGTTGAGTAGGACAGAAAGTCAGTAATGCATGTCAATAGCACTACTGGGTGCTAGTTTGCAATGTTGCTTCAACAAACATTAGTGGCATTGAATGTGTGGAAGATTCACATTGTAAATGTCCTTGATCACAAAGGCAACTGAAGTAGAACATTGAGAGTAAGAAAATAAGTGGAAGAAACTGAGTGTATGTTTGACCAAGGATTCCCAGCAGATGTGAGAGGTATGTCTTGGGTTTGGTTGGGATATTGTGACTAATGCATGGGAAGCTGGGTGAAGCCTTCCAATAGGTTTCAGTAGTTGTTTTCAAATGTTGCTGGAATTCCTGTTGTATTGCAGAGGCAATGGAGGGTAATTTGCATGGCAGAAACACTAGGAGGGAAGCTGTGGAGCTGTGTATTATGGCATCCTTAGCTTCCTCATCAGCTACTTTATATTACCAGCAACATTCATGTGACCTGGGACCCAGTGCATTGTAATGGATTTGTGGGTAGTGCATTGTGGGTGAAGATGGTGAGAAAGACATCAATAGTGGAGTTATGATGTTGAAATCCAATGAATCACCAGTACATCACATCATATAACTAATGAATTTCAAAATAAAAGCACTAAACAATAAGAAGGTGATCAAGATAATGTACATTGGGTTGATATTTATTATGGATATTTGTTTCTAAATCTATCTTGCATGTCAACCTCCATTAACAAGACTAAATTGTTGACTCACCATTCAATATACTACAACTTTCTTACTATCATGAAAGTCCCTGAATTTATCAAACCCTTTTATTGAACCACTCTTCCTCTATGAGCAGACAATATCAGTCTGCAGAAAAGCTCACATTTCCCCTTGACATGCAGTAGATAAAATTTGTTGTCTATAATTGTCAATCAGGCCATTAAATGAAATAAAATTGAATAAACACCTTGGTTCCACAATGTTTTGTTGCAATTAGGCAGTAAATCACTGCCTTACACCAGGTATTTCTTTCATACTTGCAGTTCACTTGGACAGTATCCCTGAACTATTGAAGATGCAGCCATCAGGCTACTTCACCAAGGTAATTAAGTTATTATAAGTACCTGAAGATGGAGTTTTCCATAGTCATATCTGCCATGGGTTGAAGATAAGAGACAATTGGGGTCAATCTGAAGATCAAATTTGTAGTACATATATTTACTATGGATAATCTGACACACTTACCTGATATCTATGCAATTTATTCTTTTTGATCATGTATCTAGCCATTTCAATGCTTGGAGTATAGTGGATGATGGAATCCAATGGTACTGATTCAACACTTGAAGTGTAGTGAGTGATGGAATCCAATAGCACTGTTTGGTGCATGCTTGAGTGATAACAATGCATGTATACATATTTAGTTCACACAATTGAGTAAAATATGTTGTCATTACAGTGAAAATAATTGTTGAATTTAAGTAACAGAATTCAGCAAGTATGCACAGAATTGGTAGGCATCACAGTATTGCTAATCCTGCAGAAGTTGTGTCATAACAGAAGGGTAGATGGAGATGGCACAATGTTGCACCCTCAAAAGATTAAGTATGACTGCTCAATTGAAGAATTTGAATCTGGCCACATGTGAAATAACTGCATCAAAGGAGATTTTGTCAAGAGGGCCTTCATCCATATCTGCCAAGTAAAGAGATGCAGGGAATGAAGGGTATCACTGGAATGCAGTAATTTATGGCCCCCCATGATTCCACTAGGAATCCATCTTTATTCCTAGTAACTTACTTATATTGATATAGTTTCTGTTATATTACTATTGAATAAATCAGGAAAAATCAGGAAAAATCAGACCAAATCAGACCAAATCAGACAATACAATTGTACAAATAAATACAAACAAGTGATATGACAACAGTCACAAAAATTGATAAATAAAATCAGAAAAAATCAGGAAAAATCAGGAAAAATCAGGAAAAATCAGGAAAAAATAATACAAAATAAATAGGACCAGACATGTACAAACAAGTATAAACAAGTGGCAACAATATCAACTTTCATTAATAATGGAAGAATAATAAAAATAGAAAATAATGAAAAATTAATCAAATAAATAAGTACAAACAATACCAACTTTTAATTAATACTTTTATATCAACAGTAATAAATGCAGAAAATTTTGATAAAATTATAAATAAAATTAGGATGCTATTAAAAATAAATTAAATATATATAAATACAAATCATAATTGAAATATTGTAAAATCAGAACAATTATTTACTATTAGAATATATCTTCTTCATCATCTGTGCTATTATCATCATCATCATTATTTTTTTTTTCCTTTTTTCCCTTTTGCAGCTTGTTCAGCCTTTTTTCTTTTAATATCCTCTTGCTTCTGAATAACATATTGTGTGTGATAAAAGAGCATAGTATATATAAACCAGTTGAAGTTGCTCTGAGTCATTCTTTTCAAAATATATTCAAAACCACCCAACCATGAATTAAGCTGTTCACAAGCCTTTAAGAACTATAATCAGCTTGAAAATTATCAAATGAAATATAATACTTACTTGAGTATTGAAAGCTCTTTTAGCAACAATATTATTATTTTTATCTCTTTCTCCAACAACTAAATTTGGTGCAGAACCATTTGCAGGAGCTGGATTACACCATAAACAGCAAAGATAATCATCAACATGGTGATTTTTATAATGATAGGCATCAACAATAAATTGTATTGTTTTTCTCCATAAATGTTCCCAGTCACCATTAATGACAGCAGAATGTAAAACTAAGCATGCTTTATTAATACAAATATAAGCAGGTCTTGATTTTTCAGTTGGATAAAGCTCTTCCAACCATAAAAGTATTTTTGATTGGGATTCAGATTTATCAAATTTAGTCCAGGCAATTACAATTCCACAAGGTGCACATACAGTTTCAACACAGTAAAATTTCCAGCACTAAAGTAATTTTTGGATTGTATAGGCTCTTGAGCAGGCATATCATGAGGTTGATGAGGTCTTTGTATATTTGATTGCCATGCTGTACCTTCTCAGGATGACAAAGCATTCTTCTAACTCCAATTAAATTGTCTCTGCTATGACTTGACTTATATTGATTCCACTGAGACATATGTTGCCTACAAGCTAGAGTATTTGGCTCTTTGGGAAAATTACATTCTTGAATATGACATTTAGGGCCATGTTGTAAATTATGTACAGCACAAAAAACTCCACCACATGAATTTATAAGATCTGATGTACAATTATTATATGCACAATGTTGTGGACCCATAATAATACCATCCATAACAATCATTTTAACATCAGCATAGTTAACAATTGTATAGGATTGGCTACTATGTTATGTCCAAGTGCATTTAATTCAGGATCTTCATTGTGACTTTGAATAGGAGGCACTGCTCTATTATCATCTATACCAACCACAGAAGCTGGATCATTTCCAGTGGCAAAATCTGAAACAGCTTTATATGGCTGAATACATTCAGAACAAGAATGTGAATCTCCTGCTTTTATTATTCCTTTTTCACCTAGAACTTCAAAAGCTTCTTTTGTAATTTCATCAATATCAAGATTATTTGGAAGTTCAAGATGTTGTCCTGATGTAGCAGAAATTGTTCTAATAGATTCATGAATAAATGCCTGTCACACTTGATGTTGAGTAATTTTGAAGTTTTCATTGGAGTGAGATTTTACACCAAAGATTTTATTTCAATATTCTGTATATGCTGCAGCAGATCCATGAAAACTGTACATTCCATTTATAATAGCATTTGAAAAAACTCAATCAACCCAAGTATTTGTACCAATTTTAAGATACTTGGCTGAATTTAAATATACATTTTGCCAACATTTAGAAGCATTTTCAGCTAAACCTGGATTTTCTGGAATGCACTCATGATCTGCATAGTATATAGTCCCACATCTTTTGCATTTGCCTTTGATAATATGAACATTATAGTGTATTTCTGTGCCTTTAATTAATGTGACTTGTGTAATATCTCTTAGAGGTTCATCCTGCTTCAAAGCCCATGATTTGCAATTCTGTACTCTTCACATTCTGTGCTTTCAGGACAAAGTACTAGAACAGGTTTAATCTTAGAGTGAGAAACAGGTTTTAATAGACCCAGAAACTGCTTCTTAGAATTATAAGAAGATAGTTGCAGCACTTTAGACAAATTATTCAGCTTTCCTGCTACACAGATTATAAGACTATTATTATACATTTCATATGTTTTTTCTTCAGCAGTCAGAAGACTATCTGTATCATTCTCCAAAATGTTTATTTAAAGCATGAGCCAATGCTTTAATCCATCCATTTATTGGTGAAGCAATTTTCACCTTTAAGTGTTGGATGACATGCATGAGCACTTAAGTTTAATAATGTAGTGTTGTTTGTCATTGTTAAAAGCAACAACAAGACAGTTGAAAGAGAGATATCAGAGCTAAAGTTCTGCAGAATAAATTCACTGAATGTCTGAAATGAAATTTCTGGAAAAGATTGCTCAATAGGAAGAGCAAATGTGCCAGGTAAGATAGAAAGCCCCAGTATCATCCAAAATATATTACCAGAGAGTAAAAACATCATATCAGAGAGTGTAAACATAGTGATAATCCAGACTTTATGAAAAGCCAAAATAGCCAAAGTGAACATCATAGTAGTAACATTATAAAGTTCATAATAAGCCATAGCAGTCACAGTAAAAAGCATAGTAAGCCAGTCAAGTACAGATTTTGTAGTGCAGACAAAGAAAAACATAGATAACAAACTATGAATATTAAAATGAAAACAAGAAAATACAGAAATAAGAAGCTAATTGTTATTTACTTACTTTGTAGTTTTTCTCTTCTTATGACTTTTAGAGGCTGCTGCTTCCTTCTCCTTCTCTTTAGCTGCAGCTATTCCTTCTTCAATATCCTTTTCCTTCTCTGCATCAGCAATCCAGTCTTTAAAATCTTGAAGGCCATAAATGTCAGGCACGTCAACATAATCTATACAAGAGAGTGCCGAGGTTGATATGCAAACTGCAAACTTATAGAGGAGAGGGGATTGGAGTATAGAGCAGATAGTATTGGTGGTAAGAAACAACCAGCTAAAGACTATAGAACAAGAACTACAACTACTACTATATATACTAGAAGGCCATGCACATAAGGTGCAGCTAGAGCATGTTCAGTAATGAGGAAAACATGTGTAAGTAATATATCTACTGTGCACTGCAGCTATGTACTGCAACATGTGTTACAAATTTGCATATACTAAAAATAGATTAAATGAAATGTGTATGACTACTGTGTGTTATCCTCATGTGTCAACATGAGTCAGTTTTGTTTATTCTTGTTGTCAAAATTATAGAAACTGTTCTAATAATTAGAAAGAAAAGGAAAAGAATAATTGAAATAAACAGTTCATAACAATAAACAGATTTTTCATATCCCCAGACAGCAATATCAGCTAGAGCACTGTCATTATTTTCCAGCCAGTTGTACATCACTTCATAGCCAGTAGTCTTTTCAAATGGTTTATAGCTTTTGTGCCAAGATGATTTAGCCACAAACATTTCAATAATATCAGTTTCAGTAAAATGCTGAAAATAGGAAAACTGATTGCCAGGCTTTGCTATGGCTTCATTTCCAGCCTTATACTTTTGATAGGCAAAATGGATATTTCTATCAGTGCTTGGACAATCAATCAGAGTAGAATCAAATCCAAGAAGTTCCAAAAACTGTGTATTGGACATTCTTGGAAGATTTTTTTTTTTTTTTGCTTTAACTGGAGACTTGTTGCTAGAAGAAGGATTGTTTGTACCAGAGGAAACTGGGTTCAAATGAATAGTGTGATGAAAAGTGCTCTAAAAACAGAAATCAAATATCAGAAATATGAATATATCAAATTAATATTAAATTTACTGCCAATAAATAAAGTGAATACTTGTTATTTGTCTTTGTCCACTCAACAGGAATATTTTCATATATGGCATTTTCATAATCACCCATAACATTCCATAAGCCTTCATCATCAAGAACATAAAGATATTGATTAGCAGCTGTTAAAATACACATTAGTTTTCATATAAAATTATAAATTAATTACTTACATTTAATAGGGTGATAGTTTTTTCCAAGAATTTCCAGAGCTAGCTTTATTGTTTTTGAAACTGGAACTCTAACAGCCATTGAAGGCTTTAGTGGATCAATTTCAAAATCTTGAGGATCTTTATCAGAAGTGTACAATTTCAGTTTGCCTACTTCTGAGGTGAGAACTTGGTCTACATCCTCATCAGCTTGAAATTCAGTAAAGTCAGCTATATTCATAGTATTACCCATGGCTTTCCCACATAAAATGCCACCTATAAAGGTATTAATTTAATATTTCAATATATAATATTGTAACATTACCATGGGTTCAAGATGCTCCTTGTAAAACCTCCTTTTGATTTGGCTTTCCATTATTATATCTGAAGATAATAAAAGTAAATTTACTTAAACAATATAGTAGTAGATTACCTTTTTGGTTTTTTCTTGGTGGGCTAATTATTGTAAGATCTAAATAAATTATATAAATTTCAGCATAATGATTAAGAGATGTAAGATATACCTTGAGTTTTACTCTTTTGTGAGAAAGTCTCATCATCAATAGACTTCTTACTAATGCTATTAGAGTTTCTATTATTGCTAAATTAATATAATACAGAAAAGTAATAAATAAATAAAAACCTTGGTGTAGCAATCACTTCTCCACCACTCTCCTGATCATTCTCCTTTGCTACCTCCTTATTATTTTCAGTTAATTTCATCTCTTCTTTTTTCTTTACCACAACCTCCTCATTAATCTGAGATGTAATCATCTCAGAACACTGCAAACAATGGCTACTTCTAGCAGCAAACTTGGGAACAGAAGGCTCTTGAGACTGGCAGAGATGCACAGGAGGTGCAATACTTGCACCACTGTTCATTAAAACCTGCTCAACACTAATAATGAAGTAAATTAGTAAATTTAATTAAAATAAAATATAAAAGCAAAATGAATGGACTTACTGAGTGAGATGATTAGGATCATTCTGAGCTTCAGCAGCTGCAACCTCTGCATCTTTCATAGCAGAGGTTTTCCTGGAGAGAAGAATAAGAGTCAAAAACAGCATAAAATATAATAAAATGAAAACTCACTTTGCTGCCTTTTCCTTAGTCTTTCCTTTTGCTCCCTGAGCCTTCCCTCCCTTCCCTCCCTTCAGATATTCCTCAGGCTCAACATTCAAAGCTGGTTTAGACTTCTTGGCTTGTTGCTTTCCAACAGTATCAGCAGTAGAGATTGCCCTCTTGTGGCCTGTAGTGGCAGGCTGATCTACTGCAAAAGTGGCCAGATTGGAAGCAGCAGTAGCAGAATGAGTGGTACAAGATATAGCAAGTAATAGATTGGGTTTGATCTTTGTGGATTGAGGTTGATGTTGGTGGATAAAGAATTGTGTCAGTAGTTGGTGAAAGTATGAGTAACAGGTCACATGATACCTGCCTTTTTTGCCACTTATTTGACAGCTTGCACAGAAGTCAAGCCCTCAGTATATACACTAAATTTTTTATACTCTTACTTTAATAGTTCACTCATACTTTATATAGACTTATTCATACTTAAAGAATAGTAGTATAAGAAATATTATTACAAAAGAAAAATATATATAATAAAAGAAACAGAGCACCTACCATGAATATGTATCTGCAAATAATGCACCATTGAACAAAACACCTACCATGAAGATGCATCTTCCAGCATTGCTACTTCATCCTAGTTGTTATCCTTGTGCTATCAGTGGGCCTGCATTGTTGGTGTTCCATCAATGCTGGGCCCTCTGACATTGCTGGGCTGCTATCATGGATGGGCCCTGCACCATTGTCAGGTGTGTTGGCTGCACCAACATCAAAGAAGAGAGAGAGAGGGATGGGTGGGTATATTGGGTAAGTGCATCAACTGCACCCATGTCAAAGAGAGGGAAAGGGCCATGTGTGTGTCAGGTGCACTCATGTTGAAGAGACAAGGGAGAGGGCAGGTGTGTGTCAACTGCACCCATGTTGAAGAGGAGAGGGAGAGGGGTCCACCTACATTGAAGAGAAGGATGGGTGGGTACAGAGGGCACACTCCTTTGAGGAGAGGGACAGGTGGGTATAAAGGGTGCACCCTGTTGAGGAGAGGGATGGGTGGGTATGGAGGATGCATCCCATTGAGGAGAGGGATGGGTGGGTATGGAGGGTGCATCCCATTGAGGAGAGGGATGGGTGGGTATGGAGGGCACAACCACATTGAGGAGAGAGATGGGTGGATACAGAGGGCACACCCACATTGAGGAGGAGAAGGATGGGTGGGTATGGAGGGTGCATCCTGTTGAGATGGATGGGTGGATACAGATGGCACACCTACAGCATGGGTGAGGGGTTGGTTAATGAGCTGTGACAGTAGGAAATGAAGGTGGTGGTGGCAATGGCAGTGGTGAAAGGGGTGTGGGAAGTACTGAAGTAGGATTCCACAGAATGTCCAGCTAAACTCAGTGGAATCATTCTGCTTCTGTTCCCATACCTGGTAAATAGATGGGAAACTAAGTTAAATATATGTATTATCATTATAATTAAGTACTACATTGAATAATAGTAAATATTCCATATGGATTCTGTTTAGATTCTGCAGATTCCATCTGAATTCTGTGGATTCCTAGTAGATACATGGGGGACCATAAAGACCTCCTGGAATGGATCATATTGCCTGGTTGGAAGTAGCACTTGACACCAAACATAGAAATGAACCCCACACACTAAGTGCATGATCTTTTTGATACTGCCTGCAACAGAAGTAGCCCACCCAATAGAGTTGGAAGGCAGATAGTAAAGGATCAAGCTATTGCCTAGATGTGCTGATGATTGCAAGTAATAGACATCATCATGTCTATAATGGGCAATGTCTTTTGGAAGGCCATTTGATACATTGGCTGTCATTTCATGAGAGTCAGGAGTAAAAGCAATGTTAAAAAGTGACTTAAATTGGTGAATAACTTCAGGGCAGTGGGGTCTTTTCAACCAGTGCTGGATATTTGCTAATCTCATATGTGACTTGAGTAAGGTAGCTTCCAGCTGGCCTATTATATATCAGTTGTGTTATTGTACCACTACTCTTTGTAGTAGACACCTCCAATCCAGCTATTCACCTTGGTTTTTTGGAGGGCATCAATCAAGCACTTGAAGGGAAAACACCACCAAGAGATGACAGGGCCAAAAAGCAAGAGAAATTTGAAGACATAAAATGCAGCATGGATATTGACCCTTTTTGAATGTGAAATCATATGGAGATGTATAGAATGGAGGCTATCAACCCATTGTTTGAGGTGATACCAATATTGTGTCACATGGGAGATATTCATTGTATACCATAAACTAAGAGTAACAGCCTGAAATAGCACCATGGAATGGTCCAGCAGCTCTTGATGGCATGATCCATCTGGAGGCAGGATACCATCTTTGTCACCCCATAAGGTGATGATGGCAATGGGAAGGTGTATAGTGCTGAGAATGCACCACTCATCAGCCTTGAGTGTCCCCACTGAGGCTTCACCATAGTTCTTGGGAACAGAGTTAATCCACAAAGGTGTACTTATGGTCTTGATAACATGTTGAATGTGCTCCAGCATTGCTGTGTCACAAGCTTTGCTGAAGACACTGGTAGCAGAAGACATTGGTTGGGCCATGTGCTGATGTAATTGTCATCATCAGTGGTCCAGATCCAACAATAACTCTTCAAACATACCCAATTCACCAAAATTTTGGTAAAATAGTCTTTTGTCTTAGCATCTACATAGTGACTGTTGCATATAATTTTGAGGGGGAGTTTGAGATCTGACAGTACATAGAGTAATGGTTGTTTTTTCTCCTACAAAGTGCTGCAAAAAAGCATGACTACTCAGAGGGATCATTCTTCAGGGGTGAGGTTAAAAGCTTCTGGATTTGCCCAACCAGTTTAATCTCTGAGTTATTGAAGTTGAGGAATTCTGGGTTGTTGTATGAATACAGCATCCACAGATAAGAAAATGCAATGAGTGATGGTGGTGGAGCACCTGCCTGAGCAGCATCAATGCACAGAACATAGTGGCAGTGATACTGGACAATTCCTTCAAGAATGCAATGCATGGTATCAATGATGAGCATTCATGTAGGGTCCCAGTAAGGTAATGTCCAGAGCTCTGACCAATGTACCCCATATTGTTCATAAATGTGCTTCCAAGTCCTCAAAGTATTGGCATCTCTCCATGCTTCTGCATGCCCATGCATCTTAAATAAGTCTCTCTTCTCCCAGTCATGGCAATTGATGTTATACATAGTAGGACAACTGTAGCACTTATAGATTGTGCAGTAGAGATGAGATGAGACACCAGCTGTTCTGGATACCTTGTGTGTGGCAGGCAAGTCACTGATTGACAAGACAACTGCCACTTTGACATCTTCCCCAATGTCTGGTGAGTTGGCTGTCCAAGATATGTGGTAGCCACAACTCCAGCTGACCTCCAACTCCTTTATAATCAGCTGAATATAGTGGTTTATCTCCTCCAAAGGAGGCTCATAAGGCCCAAGTATCACCCCAACAAGGAAGATGTTCTCTGGAGCATAGCAGATGGATTCAGGAAGATTTAAATTTGCTAAAGAGATAACACCTACAGAGTTATGGTTTCCTTGATGCTTGGTGTCATTGGGATTGAAGAAGTCTACATGCATTGAAAATGCCAATCTGACCTTATCCCCTCAATCAATGAAAAGCTGACCAGGGATTGTGCCCTTGAAGGACTTCATGAAAGCAGTACTTTACACTCAACTCCCTGGTCTGATCAGACTGCTCAGACTCTGAGTGGACTCCAATTGGACTATTAGGACTCTATTAATAATATATACTTGGTTAATACATTTCTTATCCAGTCTGAGTGAAGTCTGAGTGAAGTCTGAGTAGTCTGAGTGAAATTTGAGTGATATTTAAGCAGTCTGAGTAAAGTACTTGTAAAATTAAAGATTAGTAGGTGTTACACATCACTAGTAAGCTTATGTAATCATATTACTAAGCACTGATAGTGATAAAACTTGCATTTTGCTTAAACTTTAATAAATATTAGTTAGGTATCATATAAAGTTGACACATGTTATTATTAACTTCTTATATAACTAATATCTACTAGTACAGTATATTCAGCATTAATATAGATGTATTAGTGCAAGTATACTAAGGTTCATGTCAGTGCAATAAATTGAAAAAATCAGATCAAACAAAAAAAAAAAAAAATACAAACAACTACAAATAAGAGCTGCCATGACTAATGCTATTTATTACAGCAGTGATAAAATCAGAAGAAAAAATAAAGTTATGAAAAAAGATTATCAATATATGTACAAATAAAAAGATTTATTTATATCTATTTAATTTGATTTTAATTCCATTTAATATGCTTGGATTTGATTGAAGTTGTTAAGTGCAAATATTTGTATATATTTATTAATGTCTCAGATTGTAGAGGCTATTAATAGTAACATGAGAATGTTGTTTTCACTAAAAATTGAATAAGAATTGCACCTGCAAATCACAAAATACTGTCCAAATCACAAGTCTTTTACATTTGTTGTCATCTATTATTAATAGCATTGAGACCATTAATATATTGTAATTATGCATTTAATTTTGAAGCATTATCATTATTGTAATAAATGATTTGAAATACAGAACATTTATTTGCACTTGTTTGTATTGTTTGGCATTATCTGATTTATCTTGATTTCTCTTAATTTATTCTAATTTTTTATGATTTTATTAGACTGTATTAGTACAAGTGGCTTTATTTGTATTAGTTTGGTCTTGTTTGTTCTATTTGGTTGTTCATATTTTTAATGGTATTATTACCAATTTATTTCAAATTTCTATGATTATTACCACTAATGTTATACATACTGTTAGTAATAATAACTCTTATTTGTATCTGTTTTGATCTGTCTATGTGTATTTAAATTTATTTGAATTTTCTTGAATTTTATGAATTTATTTCAAATTTTTATAATCATTATTGCTGATGTTATAAACAGTGTTAATAGCAGCAGCTCTTATTTGTTCCTGTATTGAATTGTTTTTGAATTGTCTGGTTTTATTTTATTTTTCTTATTTTTTTAAAAGTCCTGAAAAATACCTCTTCAATGCTACTAAAATTATGAATACAGTGTCAAGTGATCCCTTATATTTATATTAATAAGCAGAGTCTGAGTGGCCAGTCTAATGGTCCAAATGTCCAAATGTCCGAGCTGTGGTCCAACTACAGTCTGATTGGATTTTGCTCAGACTTTACTTCATTTTACATTTATAATACTTTATACTCTTTTTCAGTCCAATCAGAGTCCAAGGATTGTACAAGGATTTTGCTCAGAGTCTGAGCAGAGTCCACTCAGACAAGGGAGCTTAGTGATAAGTACTCACTCTCTTAGCAATTCAAGCCTCAGGTTGTTAGGAATGAAGTGAGGCCTCTCAGACTTTTATTTGTTTTATTTTCTAGGTATTAGATTTGTGTATATACTTCTATATATGATTCTGTGCACTACTTGGTATCTAGGCACATCAGAAAGTACATATTTTTAGGTCTGCTTAAAATTTGATGGAGAGTAACTGAAACTATAAAATCATAGTTTAAGTTACTTTTGATCAAATTTTCAGGTCACCTGAAATCTGTACTTTCCACTGTGAGGTCAACAGTGATGGTGATGGATTCCATGATGGTGACTGCAGTGGATTCAGGGAGAGGGAAGGGAGGATTCTGTGGTGGCAAGCATAGTGGATTCAAGGGAGGAGAGGGAAAATGCTGTGGATTCAAGGAAGGTGATGGCCAGTGCAGCAGACATTGAGGATGGAGAGACAACAGTGAGTACAGTGGACAAGGATGTGATGACTGATGGCTAGTAATGTTCCTATTTCTTCAGTGTCTTTTCCTAACTAATGATACATCACTCCTGAGTCTATGTAATTCTTGCCTGTTATTATGATACTCATCCTCATATTATCTCACTGCTTGTTGATCTCTTATTGTGAATTTTTTTTTTCCCTTCTTAACTATTTTGTCACTCAATAATTGTATCTTTGAATCTTTTTTGCTAATCTCATTTCTGCTCTACCTGCTGTCTAGGGATTTGTTGAGTGGTATGAGCTCTCTCTGCACTTTTCTGGAAGAGATTTCTATACACAGCCCAATTACCACAAATTCTTGGGTATTCAGAAAGTTATCTAGTGGCTCTTGATCCTAAAACATGTAAACATATAAAATGAAATGTGTCTGTGACTTAACCCCACTTGGAGTCCAATTGGACCATCAGACTGGCCACTCAAACTCTGCTTATTAATATAAATATAAGGGATCTCTTGACACTGTATTCACAATTTTAGTAGCATTGAAGAGGTATTTTTAATTTGATCTGATTTTTCCCAATTTATTCCACTGACCTGAACCTTAGTATACTTATACTAATACATCTATATTAATGCTGAATATACTATACTAATAGACATTACTTATACAGGAGGTCAATAGTAACATTTGCCAACTTTGTATGATACATAACTAATATTAAAGTCTAAGCAAAATGCAAGTTTTATCACTATCAGTGCTTAGTAATATGATTACATAAGCTTACTAGTGATGTGTAACACCTAATAATCTTGAATTTACAAGTACTCTACTCAGACTGCTTAAATATCACTCAGATTTCACTCAGACTACTTGGACTTCACTTGGACTTCACTTGAACTTCACTTGGACTAGATAAGAAATATATTAACCAAGTATATATTATTAATAGAGTCCTAGTAGTCTGATTGGAGTCTGCTTGGAGTCCAAGCAGTCCAATTGGACCAGGGGGGTAAGTGTAAAGTACTGACTTGCAACTGGAGAGTAGCATCCAGACAACTTTTCCAATATAGGACCTAGTTTACTCTGAATATCTTGATGCATTGATGTATGTGGACTTGCATCTGGACTACAATCAAGATAAAGTAAAAATTTACCACAAATTGGCTGAGGAGTGGCTAAATCAGTTTCTGTCTCATTAGCTAGAATATAAAATCAATTTTACAAAAATATATGTTTAAAAATATGAATTTACCTTTATCAGCCATATTATACAGTACAGTATGTCCACAAGAAAATCCACCAGTAACCTTCCACTCCCATGCTTTCTGCAGGAACTGTTGAACCCACCAACATGTCCTCCATGCCTGCTGAGTACCATGAATTTTCCAATGTATTCAGTAAAGCCAAGGCCAACAAACTTGCCCCACACTGCCCTTACAATCTCAAGATTAATCTTGAGGAAGGTACTTCTCTGCCTCTTGGCCCCATCTATTCCCTCTTGCAATCTGAGCTCTCCACTCTCCATAAATTCATTGATGAAAATCTCACTAGTGGTTTCATTTGCTCTACCAATTCTCCACATGGTGCACCTATCCTCTTCATATGGAAGAAGGACAGCTCTTTTCATCTTTGTGTAGACTTCCAAGGTCTCAACAAGATTACCAAGAAGGATTGCTACCCTTTTCCCCTGATCCCCCACCTTTTAGATAGCCCTTGCAAGGCTTGGCTCTATATGAAGATAGATCTCCACTATGCTTATCATCTAGTCTGCATTGCCAAAGGCAATGAATGGAAGACCACCTTTCACACTTGCTATGGCTCCTTTGAATGGATGGTAATGCCCTTTGGTCTCTCTAATGCACCTGCAGTGTTCCAATGCTTCATGAATGACATCTTCTCTGACCTACTCAATGTCTGCATCATCCTCTACCTTGATGACATTCTCATCTACTCTAACAACCTCTCTCAACACCATTCTCATGTCTGTGAGGTACTCAAATGACTCCACAAGCATGGCCGCTATGCTCATGTGGACAAGTGCAAATTCCACTCTGAACAGGTGGAATACCTTGGCTATATACTTTCCTCTGATGGTTTGAAGATGTCTAAAGACAAAATCAAGGTTATTCAGGAATGGCCAGAACCTTGCAAAGTGAAAGACATTCAGTCTTTCCTAGTTTTTGCTAATTTCTATTGTCAATTCATCTGGAACTACTCTGACATCATTGTCCTACTCACCCACCTCACTTGCAAGGACTCTGCATGGAACTGGTCTTTGGAATGTACAAAGTCCTTCAACACTCTCAAGAAGGCTTTCACCACCACTCCTATACTCACTCATTGGATTCCTGATGCTCAAATCATCATAGAAACAGACATTTCTGATTATGCCCTAGCAGCCATCTTATCTATTGTTCTTCCCACCAGTGAAATTCACCAATTGCATTCCACTCTTGCACATTTACTGCAGCAGAATTAAACTACAACACCCACAATAAAGAACTCCTGGCAATCTTTGCTGCCTTTCAACTTGGTGTCATTACCTTGAAGGTGCAGCTCTCCCTATAGATGTTGTCACTGATCACAAGAATTTAGAATACTTCACTACCACAAAGATTCTGACACATTGTCAAGCATGATGGTTGGAGTTCCTCTCTCAGTTTAATCTTATCATCTGTTTCTGCCCAGGTAAATTAGGCACAAAGCCCAACTCTTTAACTAGACAATGGGATGTCTACCCAAAAGAGGGGAATAGTGACTATGCCAAGGTTAATCTGCACAATTACTGACTGGTATTCACCCAAGAACAACTCACCACTTCACTCCATGCTACTATGCTTTCATTCCCAGTTTTCTGCAGCACTCTGCTTATGGATGTTGAGAAACTCCATTCAGATATCTTAGCATCCTTAGCAGACAACCCAATCACCACAGTGCATCCCTCCATTCCCACCTTACCACACTGGACTCATGATCCCCAAGGACTTCTCTGCCTCAATAATTGAATCTACATGCTGGACATAGCTGATCTCCACCTATGTGTTGTACAATACAAGCATAATCACATCCTCTCTGGTCACTTTGGACAAAACAAGACACTAGCACTTATCTGACATGAAAGCACTTATCTGACATGAATACACTTGGCCAAATATCTGTACTATGGTCAAGGAATTTTGCAAGTCTTGTGTTACTTGTATGCACTCTAAACCTCAATGGCACTGACCCTATGGCACTCTCAAACAGCTTCCCATTCCTGTTAGGCCCTGGCACTCAATATCAATGGACTTCATAGAGAAACTCCCCAGCTCCAGCAGTTTCAGTTTCATTTTAGTAGTTGTTGATTGACTCATCAAGCAATCTATATTTATCTCCACCCACAATACCATCACCTCCACAGAACTTGCTTGGTTATTTGTCATCCATGTGTTCTTCAAGCACAGAGTTCCCTCACACATTACATCTGACCATGGCACCAAGTTTGTCTCCCACTTTTTCTGCTCTCTAGGCAAACTCCTTAACATGGAACTCCACTTCACTTTGGGTTATCATCCAGAAGGTGATGGCCAGACCAAACATACCAATCAAACACTTGAACAATACCTTTGGATTTACTGCAATTATCAACAGGACAACTGGCATGACCTCTTACCCCTTGCAGAGTTCACTTACAATAACACACCTAGCACTACTACTGGTGTGTCCCCATTCTTTGCCAATAAGGGCTATGACCCCTCCATTTCCATTCATCCTGAATGTGACATTACATCCTCAAAAGCATATAACTTTGCCATAGACCTGGATCAACTCCACCAGTTCTTATATGCAGAGATCACTGAAGCTCAGAAGTGATATCAGATCCCTGCAGACAAAACTAGGATTCCTACACCAGACTTCCAACTTGGTCAGAAAGTATTTGTCAAAGCAAAGTTCTTTAATACTACTAGGCCTGCTAAGAAGCTCTCAGAGAAATTCCTAGGTCCTTATGAAATTATAGGTCATGCTAGCTCTTGCTCCTTCACTCTCTGCCTTCCCAACTCTATGCATGCTGTTCACCCTATCTTCCACATCTCTATGCTCAAACCCCATCATGAAAACACCATCCCTGGCTGGGTACCTAGTCCACCTCCTCTTGTTGAGATCAATGGTGACATTGAGTATGAAGTTGAAGAGATTCTCAAGTCCAAAATAGACAGGCAGTACAAACATTGTAAACTCCAATACAAAGTCTGCTGGCTTGGATATGCAGACACCAACAAATCCAAATCTTGGCTCCCTGCCACCAAACTAGATCATACTCAGGAATTGTTACAGGACTTCCATCAAATATATTCCCACTTCGCCAGTCCCCTAGACAAACTATAGATTTCATTTATTCATTCCCACTTCAATTTCCACTTTTCCAAACATCATTCTTCTTCTCTGTACATACTTCATAGTTCTCACCACATTTCTACTTGTTCTCCACCACTTTCTACTTCATTTTCAACTTATAATGTTATCTCACTTCAAACCACAACAAAATCATATACAAACAAGAAAAATAAGAATAAAGTCTGTATGTACATTTTAGTCTTGGAGAGTTTGACTCTCCTTGACTTCTCCACTCTCCCTCACTTCTCCATCCTCCCTACCATTGTTCTCCACCTCCTTCTTACCCAACTCTGCATTTCCACTCCCCTTCTCCACACTATCCTCCTTGTTCTCCACACCCTCAGCTCCCATCTCCATATCCTTGCCACTCTTCTCAATGGCTTGTTGTACAGCCACTGCCCTAGCTTCCCTCTCCCTCTTCTTCCACAACTCCACCCTCTTCCAGTTGATCCATATCTCCAAAGAGATGGACTCCATCACCTTTGTCATCACCTCCTGCACCTCAGCATTCTGGAGTTGTGTGTCTGCATGGTCTTGAAGCACATTGTGGAGATCTCACCCCAGATGGTTCACTGCAGAGCATATCTCACACACTGTGCCACACATCTCCCTAGTGAGATCTCCAAATGTGGCCATCAATTCCCACATGAAGGTCATGGTTTCCCATGTCATAGCCAGCAAAGCCTGGCTCTCTGAACTCCCACTATCTACCCTCACCCTCCTTGACAGGCCCACCTCTTCCTCACTATTGGAGTTCACCTGTGCCTGTTGTTGCTTATTTGGAATATGAGTTGCAGGTTCTTCAAAGCATGGTCTCTTCTTGTCAAAGCATTGCAAGCATGAGTTGTGTTTGTGTAGACTGATAACCTGGCACCAACAGATGGTGCTGTTGCATGCACACTTTGAGCAAGGATGAAATTCATCCATTTCCCACTGAGTCCCACTTGCATAGTTGAATCTGTCTGCAAAACAAGAGTACTAAGTTTTCCATGTCAGTAAAACACTACACTGAATGGAGAACACTCACTCAATGCAGATCACTTGCTGGTCTTTCAGGAAACCACTGCACACCCTGATAAATGCTCTATAACACTTATCAGTCAACAATAAAGCAAATTGAAATTCATTACTCACCTCCTCAAGTTTTTTCTGTTCTTCATCCACCTCCCTCAATTTCCTTCTTTTAGGAAGCACAGTATTCCACATCATCCTGGTCCTCTCCTCACAGCATTGTACAACCTCCATGAGCTCATCCTCATCCTCATCCTTGTCCACATCCATCTCCACTGCCTTTGCAGCCTCCTTGTTGTGGCATTCCTTTTCCACCTTCTCTGCTTTGGCCTTCTTATGCTCACCATCTTTCCACACTATTCTCTCCTCCTCTGCTTTCTTCTTTGCCTTGTCTGCTGCCTTCTTCTTCTCCACAATTACTGCTAACTTTGCCACAGCCTCAGCCTGGACCTGGCACATGGCTTTGGCAAACTCATCCTCTTTGGGGACATTGACAGTGGATTGCTAGGAGGAAGACATTGCAGTAAAGAGTTCAGTGCAAGATGGGAGAATTTTACTTGAAGCACACCAACCACCACCCATTATATATATCTCTACTCAGCCATGTGCAAACAACACCAATCACCAATCCTGATGGACCTCAGGGTTTGGTCCTAAGAGGGGAATACTGTTATGTCCATGTCTTGGCAACTTGAACTCTGCACATTATCATCAACTCTGCACCTTTCATATACAACTCTGCACTCTCTGACTCTGTTTACCACATGCTCCTCATGGACTTCTATTTAGATGTCTATTATCTATTATCTATTTCCTTTTATCTTTTGATTTATATCTATTTCCTTTAGTTACAATTATGCAGTTCACTTCAA
>JASFCX010000120.1:0-20271 GCA_036937015.1 Crucibulum parvulum | reverse complement strand
TTGTTTGGTTTTGTCGTCGAAATTATAGAAACTGTTCTAATAATTAGAAAAGAAAAGAAAAACAATAATCAAAATAATCAATTCATGACACTGAATTAGCACTTTGCGAGGCATTTAACACCGGGGTTATGCAGAAATTATCAACTCGTCTTGCTCTGGATGACAGCTTCAATCCAGACAAAGATATTGAAACATTCGTACTCAGTAAATTTGCAGAAATTATACAGACTCATCAATTACGTCGAACATTTCCCCAGGGCTGGCCGTCTGGTGATGCTGTTCAAACTCTCGTTGGTCGGTTGTCTCATCAGTTCATCTATGCTTCTGTTGTAATGAAATATCTTGGAAATCCACGCAAGTCGCCTGTAAAAGGTCTAAATATCATTCTTGGTCTTGCACTGCCAGGAGATGACAACCCATACAGTGCATTAGACCAGTTATATCATCATATTTTATCCAATGTGGATGACTATCCTGCTACATCTCGTGTTCTTGGTGCTATACTATATATGGATTATGAGCCTTGTGTTTTCAATGAGTACTGGCAAAACACATTGGAGATTTTAGATTTCCTACTCCTGTCAGAGAGGGGAAACACAGCTTTGTATTTATCAGATCTTCACTCTGTCATTTATGTTCCAAGCCAAGAAAGCCCTAATATTCATGTTGCTCTGAAAAGATACAACTCTGATGATGACAGCAACTCATTAAATTTATCCTCTCATGATATTTTCGCTGTTCGATTTCTCCATGCTTCATTTGGTGATTTCCTGATGGATGCATCAAGGTCAGGCCAATACCACATTAACAAGAGCATGTTCTACGGAGATCTCGCTCTATGCTGTTTGCGGAATGTCAGTCATGAAATCAACTGCTACAAACAGCCATCACCTACAATTGTTGCTCAGCAATATGCATCAGAGTCTTGTTTTGATTACTTATCACTGGCTGCTATCACACCACATCTGTTAGATGAATTATCAACTGTGGACTTTTTGGATGTTCTTAAATGTGGATTTCTAGCTACTTTAGATGAGACTGTTTACGAGACAATCGAGACACCTGCGTCGAAGGTGTTGAAATTCCTGTCTTTTCTGGTGGGAATATATATATATGTCTACATGAGTTCAGATTGTTCTAACTTGTTATATTTTTAGACAGACAATTCCCAGGCGGGCCGTATCTTCACTTCATTACAGAATGCTATGGATACCCATCACTTAGACATTTTATCGAGCCGGCCTAGTTCAAATATCACTGAGGCTATTTATGCAATACTTGGATGTATTTTCATGGCTGATATAGAGAAGTCTTTCTCTCGATGTCTCGCCTTGATTTGTGACGGTATGACAACCATGGAATTCCCTATTCATCTCAAAGGTGATATCTCCGAAATGTATGGAGAATGGCTTCTAGAATTTTTTTCAACCCCCTCCCGGTCAAAGCAGTACACCATGACAAAGATCCATTATGAAGGTGCAATATCTGCAGTACTTTCATGGTTGTGGGACCCAAGGTAGGTTCATTCACTGGAACTTGCATTATCCAGCCTTTCATCTAATAATTCTTTTTCTCCAGCTACAAACAACATGATGCTGACCTATGGCCATTGTTATCAAAAATTTCACACAATTGCATGATAAAGGACAGCACTAATATCCGACGCATCATATCCACCAATAAATTCCAACTTTCTATGCACAAGGACATTTGGAAATGCCTTATAGTGCGTGAGATACTCATATTCATCCCTGTGTTGTTTACAATATTGTTTGTAGGGTAATGAACGAGGATCTCATGCTGAACAATCTCAGTCATTCAGATTACCAACAGTACTGATAGTGGATGGTAGACTGACCCTTAAGGGTATTGGTCCAGGAGTCACCAACAATGGACAGCAAGGGGTTTTGCATTTAGAAATTGCAGATGAAGAAGATCATGCTCAAACGAAGTCGGATCAGACAGCCATCCTAGCCCAGGAGCCTTTACAACGCAGTCTATGCAAAAGGAAGCAACTTGACGAAAAACCAGCATCCTCAGCCAAGAACAGGTCTACCAGGAAGAAAAGTGGCAAGTAGATCTCACAAGTAAGTTATTTGTAATTTATATTAGCTAGATTATTGAGCTATCCATGATAAGCAGGCTTAAGATTAAAACAACTGGACTGAAGTGGATACATATACATATTGAATATAACATTTATGGAACTACATATACGTCTGGATGTGAGTGAATAGTTCAAGGCACCTGGAGAATGAAACGAGGTAGTCAATTAATAAAGGTGTTCGATGTGATTAGGAACGAGATTGCCTCAAGGTTGGTCCGAGCTTGACTAAATTATCCCTCGTCTTACATATGGGGAATAAGAGTCAGTGTATTGATATGAAGGTAAGTAACCAAAAAATAGGAGCAGAAGGGTATGAGGTCATGCGATGCCAGGACTTGTGAGAGTGTCCATATGAATTGAATTGTATACATCAAAGATCAAGTGGGAGGAAATAGAAACAGAGGAATCTAATAAGCTTGGGCTCATTGATAACAAGGAGAAAAATACTAAAGAAATGACTGCAAATAGACGAAGGTGATGACATACCAGGTCGGATAGCCTCAAACCCTGCCAGTACCAAGCTGAGATATAGGTAAGATGAAATATTTGGAGAAACCATGGCATAAATGGCAGGAGTTGAATGAGCGCTGGGCGCTTACAAGTACGTGAGGCCACTATTCAAAAAGTTTCCCTTCCCTTACAGTTGATGGAGGGGTATAACAGCAAAGAATTCCTTGGACAGCTTGCGGCTGGTACGAAGCGGACACAACCTTCTAGAAAGTAAGGGTGATTTGCTATCGCGCCACATCAAGAATCGATACGCTCATTTTGAGAATATGATGGACAGGAGTTCCGTACGAACGAGATAAAGAGGGGAGTTATAAGCTAGTAAACTCAAACATGCGCCAGCGTGCGAAGTTCAGATTGACAATTCTTCGCTCATGGCAAAAAGTGAGTTACTTCAACATGTTATTGCATCGTCAGCTTTGACAGCGAATTAGAAAGCATAGTGAGACTACTACAGCACACCAGCTCCAACCTGGGAGACGGATACGGCGAAGGATTTTGAGAAAACATGAGCAGAGTAACAGGGAGCGAATAAGCGCTGGGCGCCTACACGCACCCAGAACTAGTTCTCTCTGCACAAAGATGTCACACGAGTAGCCATTTCCCTCCGCCATGTGGGCCTCGTGAATGAGCTGCTTGAATTAAACATAATATTGACTGGAGCAAATCAATCAGTTCTTAATTAATGCACATTCAACGACATGAGCGCTGTAGCTAGGAAGATCAACGGTACGTCTAATTCGAACGTCTTAACGTTGTTTCCAGCACACAGACGACGCTTACAATCGGAGTGGAGTATCTTCGACCAATTTCCGCAGAAGGATTTGATCCACGAAAGTTTTACCCAGAGACAAGAACTGCGGCGCGAGACACTATTCTTTCATAGGTTATGTAGAAACGGAAATGGAACCTCGAGTATCCCGTAGCTCCAAGGCGCAGCAGGGGCGGGGAAATCGGCCATCGCGCATACCATCGTAGAGCAATGCACCGGGGGGGGGTTGGAGGTGCTTACGCGTACGTGAGGCCTGTATCCGAAAAGTCTACTTTCGCTTGGAGTCGATGGAGGAGAATAACGGCATCGACTTTCTCTAGGTGCTTGATGACAGCAGGTCTGAGGTGGTCTCGATCTTCTGAAAGCAAAAGCGATCAGCGATCAATCTAGATCAGGAATTCATTGATTCACTTTGAGAGTATGGTAGTTTGGATTTCCGGTCAAGCGGGGTGAGACAGAAAGAGTGAGGTTGGGATCCGCCCATGTGAATTCAGTATCTCACATGAGGATGTACTGTACTCAGCGGTGTAACAAATCAGTCTGAAGGTATGAACAAAGACAGCGTGCAGCACACTAAGACAGAGGTAATGAGAGTTCAGCCTATGAAAAGGTTCTTAAGCCGATTGCAAGCTATGGTTGCATTCGAATTCACTTCGCGGTCAGCTCACATGCACTAGTGTTGTCCCCCTGGTCTCTTGTGTTGGAGTCATACCGAACGCGTATTGCCTTCCGAGGGTTCGAGGAAGCTTTCATGTCTGCCTTTGGCTTGACAACAGTTTGCCTTGAGCCCACCCTATCGATTACAACAGGACCGCGATAGTGACAGACGCTAGAGCTTTCTGATGCAGCGTTGATGAGATTCAGATTTGAGCATCTACGAGAAGAGAGCTGTTAGTGAGTTGTTCATGAAGCCAAGCAACCGAAATAAAAAGGTAGCACGGTAATCTACGGGCAAGAGTGGAGGGAGGGTGGACGAGGATCACGGTGTATGCGCCAGAGATGAATGACGAATGAAGAAACGAACTGTCAAGGAGCGCACAAAAGAAGCATGGGAACAGACAGAGGAGACATACCTAGTCCACAGAGCACCTCACTCCTCACAACTTCAACATGCAAGCCCCAGCCTGGGTCAGAATGGCTCATCGAGGGATGCGTGGCTAAACGGGTATGGAGGTGACTTAGCGAGCTTAACATAGAGTATGAGAAAAGAAATAGTAAGAGAACCAATGAGATGACTGTAGGCGATGAGCCATAGAGAACGAAGTCACGAAAATTGTGTCCGTACTGCCTCAACGAGATGCGCGAGGGAAAAGGAGACAGGAGTAGCGAGGGAAAAGTACCATGGGCGGGCTCAAGAGTCATAAGGGCCAACAAGATCAGCAGCCCAAAACCCCCTCTCCGGGATCGGGACAGGATTTGATCTAGGATTCAGGCGTATGGTGTTTGTCAATGGAGAGGGCGTCGTTGGCATCTGTGCATGGCTGCCAGCTACAGACTAGTTCGGAGCTTGAGAATGAACTAGGGTGAGCAACACGGTGTAGGGGAGGTAAGCAAGACAGTGTTGCGCAGTTGATGAAGAGTGTGAGCATGCAAGCCGGATGATTGTGAGGACGGTGTATCCACCACGTTGGAAAGGGATTCTAGACAGACGATTTGCTTTCGCTGTTGACAGCGATGATGGCATCATGTTTAACAAGGAGAGAGGATTTGGTGACGGCCTCAAGTGCAAATACTCAGCACTGCCACATGAGGCCGAGTTATCTCCGTGTTCCCGCATGTAAAACCACTCATGTTGCTTTCTGCACCCGCTGCAGAGTTTTGAATTGTGTACCCAGTCCAAAAAAAATTCAAATAATAAATTTAATGAAACATACCTAGTACATTGAAGGTTCAGCGTAGTGATGCAAGTCGACAGATAGATCTACCAACGCGTTCTGCCTTCAGCTTCTTCACTATTTATAGACAAACACGCCAAAGAGGTTAGGCATCGCACGTTGCTTCAACGTTACAATTAGTGCTGCTCTGTATAAGCTCCTTCTTGAAATTGGAGCATGCCACAGACCCGTAAGCCACTTCCCTCTCTTTCACGTCGTGAACAAGTCTTACCTTCTCTTTGAGAATTACTCCGCCGTATTTGAACATGCCAGCCTTCGAGGGAGCAAATAACTCTATTCTAAATCAATGTACATTCAACGATACAAGCGAGACAACAAGAAAGATAAATGGTACGTTGACTGAACTCCGATTGTGTGCTTTACCTGAGAGTGACTTCATACCATACAGGTTTTGAACAGCTGCGAGCATCGATTGCTGAAGGAGCATTCCATAACTCACTCGAAAGGTTTGATCCGCCAAAATGCCATCCGGAAACGAGGACCGCCGTGCTGGATATGATCTTGTCATGGGTTAATAATCGACAACGCGCGTCAAGTATTATGTGGCTGCATGGCCCCGCTGGAGCAGGGAAGTCGGCGATAGCACAGACTATCACAGAGGAATGCGAAAAGTCTAAAACTCTATGTGCCTCCTTCTTTTTCTCTCGAACTGCAGCGAAGCGGAATGCAGCAGATCGTCTAATTGCTACTATCGTCTATCAACTCATAGAAGCGATTCCTGAACTACAGCAGTCTGTACTCGATGCAGTTGAGAGACACCCTGCTCTCTTCTCTTTATCTTTACAGGTACAACTTCAGCGCTTGATTGTGGACCCGATACTTGGTCTGATGAAAGCAAATCGCTGGCCGAAAGAATCTCCACAGCTTGTCACTATTGATGGCCTTGATGAATGTGAAAATCCAGATATTCAAAAATTGATTTTAAAAGTCATATCGGAGGCTGTAATTTCATCTAGCATCCCTCTTTGCTTTCTTGTCACCAGTCGACCTGAATTAGCACTTCGCGAGGCTTTCAACACTGGGAGTGTGCTAAAGATATCCACTCGTCTTGCTCTGGATGACACTTTCGATCCAGCAAAAGATATCGAAACATTCGTACTCAGTAAATTCACAGAAATTGTACAGACACATCAACTACGTCGATCATTTCCCTTGGACTGGCCATCTGATGATGCAGTACAAACTCTCGTTGGTCGGTCGTCTGGTCAGTTTATCTATGCTTCTGTTGTAATGAAATATCTTGGAGATCCACGCAAGTCGCCTGTAAGAGGTCTAAAGATCATTCTTGGTCTTGTTCCACCAGGAAATGACACTCCATACGGTCCATTAGATCAGTTATATCATCACATATTATCCAATGTTGATGATTATCGTGCGACATCTCGTGTCCTTGGTGCTATATTACATATAGATTATGATGCTATCAATGGTCACCCACAAAAAACACCGGAGATTTTAGATTCCCTACTCCTGTTAGAGAGAGGTGACACAGCTTTGTACTTATCAGATCTTCACTCTGTCATTTATTTTCCAAGCCAAGAAAGCTCTAACATACATATTGCTCTGGAAAGAAGTGACTCCGATAATGACTGTAACTCCGATGATGACAATAACTCAAATTTACCCTCTTGTGATACTATCATTATTCGATTTCTTCATGCTTCATTCAGTGATTTCCTGATGGATGCATCAAGGTCTAGGCAATACCATATTGACCAGAAGGTATTCTATGAAGATTTTGCTATATGTTGTTTCCGGGATCGCAATCATGAAATCAACTGCAACAAACAGCCGTCACCTACAATTGTCGCACAAGAATTTTCATTACAGAATTCTTTTTATTACTTATCGCTGGCTGGTATCACGCCGCATCTGTTAGATGCATTATCAACCGTGGAATTTTTGGATGTTCTCAAATGTGGATTTTTAGCCACTCTAAATGAGAGCGTTCTCCAGACAATCGAGATACATGCGTCGGATGTGTTGAAATGCCTGTCTTTGCTGGTGGGATTATATATATGTGTGTGTCGACATGACTTCAGATTGTTCTAACTTGTTATATTTTTAGACAGATAATTCTCAGGCAGGCCGTATCTTCACATCATTACAGAATGCTATGGATCTCCATCACTTAGACATTCTATCGAGCCGGCCTAGTTCAAACATCAATGAGGCTATTTATGCAATACTTGGATGTATTTTCATGGAGACATTGGATCATTTACCTGAATGTCTCCATGGGTACTATAGTCCTCAGTTAACCATGACATTCCCTATTCATCTACCATGTTGTGTCTCCGAAATCTATCAAGAATGGCTTCTGGTATTCCTTTCAACCCCCTCCCGATCGAAGCAGTACACCATGACAAAGATGCATTACGATGGGGCAATGTTTGCAGTACTTTCATGGTTGTGGGACCCAAGGCAAGTTCATTCACTGGAACTTGCTTTATCCAGCTTTGCATCTAATAGTTCATTTTCTCAAGCTACGAACCACATGATACTGACCTACAGCTTTTGTTGTCACAAATTTCAAAGATATACGAGCAAGAGGACAACGATAATATCCGACGCATCATATCCGACAATAAATTTCAACTTTCTATGAAAAATGACTTATGGAAATGCCTTATAGTATGTGATGTATTTTCATATTCATCCCTGTGTTGTTTATAATATTTTTTGTAGAGTAATGAACAAGGATCTCATGCTGAACAATCTCAGTTATTCAAATTACCAACAGTATTGATAGTGGATGGTAAACTGACTCTCAAGTGTATCAGTCCAGGTGTCGCCGACAATGGACAGCAGGGGGTTTTGCAATTAGAAATTGCAGATGAAGAAGATCATGCTAAAACAAAGTTAGATCAGACAGCCACCCTAGTGCAGGAACCTTTGCGACGCAGTCTACGCAAAAGGAAGCAACTTGATGACAAACCAACATCGTCAGCGAAGAGCGGCTATACCAGGAAGAGAAGTGGCAAGTAGATATTACAAGTAAGTTACTTGTAATTGATTTTAGTCAGATTATTGAGCAATCCATGATAAGCAGGCTTTAGGTTAGCACAACTACACTAAAGTGGATACATATACATATTGAATATAACATTTATGGAACTACATATATGTCTGGATGTGAGCGAACAGTTCAAGGCACCTGGAGAATGAAACGAGGTAGTCAATTAATAAAGGCATTTGACGTGATTAGGCTATTCATCCCTGTGTTGTTTACAATATTTTTTGTAGAGTAATGAACAAGGATCTCATGCTGAACAATCTCAGTTATTCAAATTACCAACAGTATTGATAGTGGATGGTAAACTGACTCTCAAGTGTATTAGTCCAGGTGTCGCCGACAATGGACAGCAGGGGGTTTTGCATTTAGAAATTGCAGATGAAGAAGATCATGCTAAAATAAAGTCAGATCAGACAGCCACCCTAGTGCAGGAACCTTTGCGACGCAGTCTACGCAAAAGGAAGCAACTTGATGACAAACCAACATCGTCAGCGAAGAGTGGCTGTACCAGGAAGAGAAGTGGCAAGTAAATCTCACAAGTAAGTTAATTGTAATTTATATTAGCCAGGTTATTGAGCTATCCATGATAACTGGACTTAAGATTAACACAACGAGACCAAAGTGGATACATATACATATTAAATATAACATTTATGGAACTACATATACATCTGGATGTGAGTGAACAGTTCAAGGCACCTGGAGAATGAAATGAGGTAGTCAATTAATAAAGGCATTCAATGTGATTACGCACAAGATCGCCTCAAGGTTGGTCCGAGCTTGACTAAAATATCCCCTGTCTGTAAGACACATGATACTGACCTACAGCTCTTTTTATCAAAAATATCAAAACTTTGCGGGGTAGGGGACCACGCCTATTTCCGACGCATCGTATCCAATAATAAGATCCAACTTTCTATTCGGAATGACATTTGGAAACGCCTCGTAGTAACTGAGATATATTCATGTTCATCCCTGTATTCACAATATGCTCTATAGAATAATGAAGGAGGATCTCGTCCTGAACAATCACAGTCATTGAAATTACCTACAGTATTGGTAGTGGATGGTAAATTGACGCTTAAGGGTATTGGTTCATGAGCCACCAATAAGTGCAGCAGGAGGTTGGGCATTTAGAAACTGCATATGAAGAAGATACTGTGAAAATGAAGTTGGATCAGACAGTCATCCCAGCGCCAGAGCCTTTATGACGCAGTCTACGCAAAAGGAAGCAACTTGACGTCAAACCAGCATCTTCAGTGAAGAGCAGTCCACCCAGGAAGAGGAGTCGCAAGTAGATCTCACAAGTATGTTACTTGTAATTTATTTTAGTAAAATCATTGAGCTATCCATTTATAAGTAGGCTTAAGATAGACACCACTGAACCGAAGCGGTGACGAGCCCCACTGAACTCTGCACTCGGAAACTCGGTCCTGACACCGTCAAATCGAGTTCAGTGTGTCTATATTTAACTGGGGATCATCTGGGATGATTCGGAACGCATCAAGAAGCTTCAGAAATGTTCGGAACATCTATTTGAACTCGGAACAACGGATTCGATCACTGGATAATCTAAAATTTTGGATTTGATTAGTATTTTCGCATTTTGAAACATCTCAGGACTTATTTGAAATAGGAGACAGCAAATTCCGTGCTCAGCAGACACCTCCTGTATGTTCTATGGACTCACAGAGTCCCATGAGCGAGTCTGGTGACTACAGCCGCTCAAATGATCCTTTTACTTCATTTTTTTTTGTACATTTTATTTCTATTTTACTTCTTTATGTTACAGACATTCTTATCTATTTATAAACATAGGTATTGACTTCGTTATTCAGTAGTTCAGAATCCACCTTCCTCCTCTCTTTGTACTCAAGCATCCTCCCTACATACTTCAGTCAACTATTTCGATTTTACAGAATAAATTCAAGTTCTTTGGGACTCAGGTGTTCGAAAATCGTCCTCTTTGCAAAATCGCGACGCTGTCGATGACGCCAACTCCAAACGTCTCTGGTATTTTTGCATGGTCTAGGTCTCCCTCCTGCCTATCTCCCGGACTTCGTTTCGTATTTTTAGGTTCTCTTGTCGTCGAGCTATCTTAGTTGCGATCCGGCAACTATTTCAGCATCTCTCTTAGTCGTCCTCCTCAGTCTCTGTCATCTCTGTCGTGCCCGTCGTGCACTCTTCGTCCTCTCCGTCAGTCTATCGGTCAGCCAGATCCTCAGTCTTCGTCCTCCGGTTCCTATCGCGATATTTCATATCCATTTCCCTCGGCATTTCATCATGCTGTTAGCAGTATCAACCTCAGATTGTTAGGAACGAAGTGAGGCCACCTCGCACTTTTATTCTTTTGTTTTCTAGGTATACAGGCTCTATAGGATTTATCTAGTGGTATATTCCTACATATAAGCTGGTATCTAAGTCGACAGAGGATTTATATACATATGATTGTAACAATTGTGGAATTACATATACCTTTGAATATGAGCGAAGAGTTCACAGCACACGAAAGATGAAAATGAGATAGTCAAACAGTACAGGTAATCGACTGGTATTTGACGCAAAACAGACATATGCAATACTAGTGTATCAGCAAACAACGCTCGTTAGGAACGATAGCACATGCCTTAAGCAATCATGGATAAGACATAGGAAGGTTCGAGTTTTAAACACATCTTGAACACAAATATGATGTAAAAAATATGCGATCTAGTATGATGTTGCATCAAAGCTGAAGGAGTTACATCATTCCTTGGGGAGCAGGCGTGTTATAATAGTAAGGTAGTCACACTCGTTTCTTCAATATTTTGATCATCGTCCCTATCAAGCTTGATCTTTTATATGTTTCCTAGGTTTTCGTTTCCCCCCCGTTTATCCTTGGTACATACAACGCAATTCTTACCGACACACTCTTGAGTCTCAGTACCGCATGACCTCGTACCCTTCTGCTCCTGCTTCTTTGATTACTTATCTTCATACAAGTACACTGACTCTTCTTCCCCGACCTCTAAAATAGGGCATACTGTATTCAAGCTTGGATCAGCCTTGAGGCTCTCGATTAATCTGCAATGGAGGCCCTGCATGTCTGAAACAACTCCAGACGAACACAATCATCGCATATTAGGCATTGCTTAGCGTATGAGCTGACCGCGCTACTATAAGGTGAATTCTATTTCTAACTACAGCTACAAATGTGCTGACAATCCGTCAACAGGATTTGCGAGTTTGAATGTAGTAAACCACCTATGCGGCACCTATAAATGAAGACCAAAATTGAGTAAGTGTCACCTACAGACTGTTTCACGGGATACGTTCTACGCCACTGCTGTGCGTCTTTGCTCGTTTTTACTTTTTATTTCCTTTACTAACTGAAATGATTTTATAAATTATCATGTTTTTCCTTTGGCTTATGTTCTACACACTCTGAAGCATGCATACATGTACTGTGTCAGACGTAACTCTGGAGGCTAGCTGTTGCCGTATATCTGACTGGGCACAGCGTCTGATCATTCCTTCTTCAACCTGCGAGCCTCGCCTCATTTTGAATGGTTCATCGGGCGATGTACGGATAAATGCCTGAGGTATACATTAGTATACGACTATATACTATAAGATGAGAGACAGTGACAATGGCAATAAATTGATACGAGGCAATAGCCCAACGAAAGGGCCGATGATGAAAGCATGAAAGCACGTCTCCTGAGCACAGAACAGGATACCAAAGGTCGCGGGAATGGGGAAGCTGAGCGTACCAGCTATGCATTCGAGAGTTAACAGTCTACATCTCCAACCTTAGGGCGTTCAGGATTTCAAGCCTCCGCTTCATGAACAGCGCAGCTGCGTTCTGAGATTCCAGCCAATGGTCATCGATAGAGAGTGTAACGTCCGTATTTTCACACGGGTCAACAGTAGAGGGGTCACTTGGCGCCTGGGATGAAGCAGAGAGACCAAGAGAGGCAGCCATTGCAGGGGAGCAGAAGATGTAAACAAGCCGGTGTTGCGGAAATGCTTTAGTAAAGAGATTAAATCTGGCTCATAGTCATGAATTACACGGTTAATGACGCACATCACTTATCTCGTGCATCTCCACTGTCCCTTCATGCCCCTCCGTTGCTCACCGTAATAGACCTGTGTTCATAATATGCCTCCCCTAGCTGCTTCATCAGTCCTATTCTCCCTTTTCCATACGGTTTCAAATCGCTGGTCAACCTGTACGACCGGGCGGCAGATGCTTCTGTGAAAGGGCCACTTCGTAGAAGGGTGTTGGATGGTCGGTCGATACACTAGTTAAGCGTTGGGCGCTTACACCCACCCAAGACTTGTTCTCTCTGCATAAAGAAGTCACACAACTGGTCGTTTCCCTCCGCCATTTGGACCTCGTGGATGCGCTGCTTAAATAAATAAAATTATATTGACTGGAGTGAATCAACCGCTTAAAAAAGTTATTGCACACCCAATGACATGAGCGCTGTAGTTAGGAAGATCAACAGTACGTCTAATTCGAACTTCTTAACGCTTAATGTTGTTTCCCACTCACGGACAATGCTTGCAACCGGACTGATGGATCTTCGAGGAGTTGTCGTAGAAGGAATATCCCATAACTCCGAAGATGGATTTGACCCACTGAAATGTCACCCAGAGACAAAAACTGTAACATGAGATACTACTCTTTCATGGGTTAGAAACCAAGATGAAACCTCGAGCACTCTATAACTACAAGGCACGACAGGGGCGAAGAAATCGGCCATCGCGCAAACCATCGCAGAGAAATGCAGCAAGGAAGTGGAGGTACTTACACGTACGAGAGCCCAGTATCCGAAAAGGCTACTTGGGCTTGGAGCCGAGGGAGGAGGAGTATAACGGCAACGACATCCTCAAGGTGTTTCATGACAGCAGGTCTGAGCTGGTCTCGATCTTCAGAAAGTAAAGGCGATCAGCGAGCAGGCTAGATTAAGAGTTCATTCGCTCACTTCGGGAATGACAGCTTGGATTTCCGTACAAGCGGGGTGAAACGGACAAGGGTAAGGTTGGGTTTTCCCCATGCGAATTCAGTATCTCGTGTGAGGGTGTACTCTACTCGTTAATGTAGCAGAATAGTCCGGAGGTATAAACAAAGGTGATGTGCGGCGTGCGTCGCACTGAGACTGAGGTTATGAGAGTTCAGCCTATGAGCAGGTCCTTAAGTCAATTGTAAGCTATGATTGTATGCGAAATCACCTCGCGGTCAGCTCATGTGCGCTAGTGTCGCCCCCGTGGTCTCTTTTGTTGGAGTCGTGCCAAACGTGCATTGCTTTTTGTGGGTTGGAGGAGGCTTTCCTGTCGGTCTTTGGCTTGACAAAAGTTTGATTTGAGCCCATGTTATCCACTACAATAGAGCCGCGACCGTGGCCGACGTTAGAGCTTGATTCTGATGCGCTGTTGATGAGACTCAGGTTGAGCATCTACGAGAGGAGAGCCGTCAGTGAGTTAATCAGGAAGCCAAGCAACCGAAATACAAAGGTAGCACGGTAATGTACGGGGCAGGGTGGACAGACGGTGGGTTAAGAATCACGCTATATGCGCCAGAAACGAATGAGGAACAAAGAAGCAAACAACCGGGGAGCACATAAAAGAAGCTGGGACGACAAGCAAAAGACTGGGGAAAGAAGTATGGGAGTACGACAGAGAAGACATACCTGGTTCACAGAGCGCCTTATTCCTCACAACCTCAACATGCAAGCCCCTGCTTGTGTCAAATGGCCCATCGAGTGATGTATGGCTAAACTGGTACAGAGATGAATTAGTGACCTTAACGTAGTGTATAAGAAAAGGTATGGTAAGAGAACCAATGAGGTCACTGCAGGTGACGAGCCCTGGAGAACGAAGTCACGAAAACCATGTCCGTGGTGCATTTCTCAAGGTGAAGAGCGAGGGGAAAGGAGACAGGAACGGCGAAAGAAACGTACCACGGGCGGGCTCAAAAGTTATAAACGCCAACAGGGTCAGTAGTCCAAAACCGCCACTCCTTGAATAGAATAGGATTGATCTAGGGTATGGGCCAGCGGCGCTAGTTGACACAGAGGCTGTCGTTAGCATCTGCACATGGCTGCCAGTTACAGGCTAGTTCGGAACTTGAGAATGAACTGCGGTGAGCAAGGTGGAGTAGGAGAGGTAAATAAGGCAGTGTTGCGCAGTTGATGAAAAGTGTGACCGTGTAAGACTGCTGAATAGCGAGGACAGTGTATCGACCGCGTTGGAAGGGCAGAGATTTGCTTTCGCTGTTGACAGCGATGATGGCATCATGCTTGACAATGAGGGCCTCAAGTGCAAATACTCAGCACTGCCACATCAGACTGAATCATCTCCATGTTCTCGCGTGCAAAACCACTCAAGTTGCTTTCTTTATATATATGTCACTCGTTGCACCTTACCCCGTCTACCCAGTCCCAAAACCATACACATGACACATTTAATGAAACGCACCCAATACATTGAAGGTGCAGCGTAGTGATGCAAATTGACAGGTAGATCCCAAGGCGCTCTGCCTTCCGTTTTCCTCACTATTTATAGACAAACGTGCCAAAGAGGCGAGGCACCGCACGTTGCATCAAAGTGATATTTATAATTTAGCGCTGGTTCATATGAATTCCCCCTCGAAATTAGAGGACGTCCCAGGCCGGTAAGTCATCCACTTCGATTCCCTCCTGTCAATAGGTCGGCCTCACTGTTTTTTTTCCACAATAGGAATATTTTTGTCTTTAAACATGGCATTCAATCAAGCAGGCGGTACTGTTATCATTGGATCTACGTTTAATGATCACGGTGGACGTAACAGGATCAACGGTGAGTTGAATGGACTCTGATCATAGGATTCACTCGATGGTGAATTTTGTACTATATAGGTTTTGAACAGCTGCGAGCATCGATTGCTGAAGGAGTACCCCATAACTCCCACGAAAGGATGGACTTCAATCCGCCAAGATGCCACCCAGAAACGAGGAAAGCCGTCCTCGCTATGATCTTGACATGGATTAATAACCAACAACGCACGTCAAGTATTATGTGGCTATACGGCCCTGCTGGAGCAGGGAAGTCGGCCATAGTACAGACTATCACAGAGATATGCGAAATGTTTAACCTAATATGTGCTTCCTTCTTCTTTTCTCGAACAGCGGAAAAGCGGAATACAGCAGATTGTCTAATCGCTACTATCACCTATCAGCTCATACAGGCTATTCCTGCACTGGCTACGCCCGTCATTGAGGCAATTGAGAGTGACTTGAATATCTTTTCTTTATCATTACAGGTACAAATTCAGCGGCTAATTGTGGACCCAATACTTGGTCTTATGATTCAAGTTCTATGACCAGAATATTCTCCACAGCTTATCGCTATTGATGGTCTTGATGAATGTGAAAATCCAGCTATGCAAAAAATGATTTTGGAGGTCATATCAGAAGCTTTAATTTCATCTAAAATTCCTCTTTGCTTCCTCGTTGCCAGTCGACCCGAACTAGCACTTCGCGAGGCTTTCGACACTTGGAGTGTGCAGCAATTATCCACACATCTTGCTCTGGATGACCGTTTCAATCCAGACAAAGATATTGGAGCATTTCTGTCAACTAATTTTCAGAAATCATAAAGACTCATCAGTCACGTCAATACTTTCCGCCGAACTGGCCTTCCGATGACGATATCTGTACTCTTGTCAATCGGTCATCCAGGCAATTTATCTATGCTTCTGTTGTGATGAAATACCTCGGAAATCAGCGCAAGTCACCTATAAAAGGTCTAAGCATCATTCTTGGTCTTGTTCCGCGAGGAAAGGAAACTCCGTACAGCCCACTGGATCAGTTGTATCATCATATTCTATCTACTGTGGATGATTATCGTGCTACGTCTCGTGTCCTTGGTGCTATATTATATCTAACTGATAGACATTATGTCTATGGCTTCAGAATGACACCAGGTATCTTAGATTGCTTGCTCCTGTTAGAGGGGGGGAACACAGCTTTATACTTATCAGACCTTCACTCTATCATTTATGTTCCAAGCCAAGAAATGCTTTTAGCCACTCTGCTGATGACAATTACTCTTCAAATTCATCCTCTAGTGATACTAGTTCCATTTGTATTCTTCATGCTTCATTCAGTGATTTCCTTACAGACACATCAAGGTCAGGACAATACCATATTGACAAGAGGATGTTCTATGAGGATCTTGTCCTATGCTGTTTGCAGAATTGCAGTCATCAAATTGACAACAACAGAATATGATCACCCAAGCTTGTTGTTTGGGAATTTGCAAAAACATATTGTTTTTATTTCTTATCAATGACTGATATCATGCCGCATCTGTTGGAAGCATTATCAAATCTGGATTTTTTGGATTATATGAGATGGTCTAAGAGATTTTCGGCGACCCACATCGAGATAAATGTTTTGTTGGTGCTGAAATGCCTATATTTGCTGGTGGGATTTCATCCATATATGTCTTTACGAGTTGAGATTGATCTAACTTGTCACATGTTTAGACAGATAATTCTCAGGCGGGCCATATCTTCACTTCATTACAGAATGCTATGGATCTGTATCACTTAGACCTTTTATCGAGGCGGGATGGGTCAAGCATTGTCAATACTACTTCTGCAGTACTTGGACGTATTATCATGATTGATATAGAAGATTGTTCCTCTGAATCTCTCTTTCAGCGCAATGCCAATGGGAGCCACCTTGGATACCCGATTCCATTTTATTATGACCCCCCCAAGATCTATCGAGAATGGCTGCTAGAATTTCTTTCAACTCCCTGCCGATCAAAGCAGTACGCCATGTCAAAGACTCATTACGAAAGTGCGATGTTTGCAGTACTTTCATGGTTCTGGTACCCAAGGTAAGTTCTCTCACTGGAACTTTGCATTATCTAGTTTTTCATCTATTAATTCATTTTCTCAAGCTGCAAACTACTTGACCCTGACCTGCAGCTCTTATCATCAGAAATGTCAAAGATTTACGGTCCCGTAAATACGAAGCATACCAGACACATCATATCCAACATTAACATCCCACTTTCTATACGGAATGACATTTGGCAACGCCTTATAGTACGTAAGATAGATTCATATTCATATCTGTGTTGTTCACAATATTGTTTGTAGAATAATGAACGAGGATCGCGCACTGAACAATCTCAATCATTCAAATTACCTGCAGTATTGGTATTCGAGAGTGGTAAAATCTACCTTAAGGATATCGTTCCAGGGGTCGCCAATAATGGACAGGAGGGTTTTGTGCATTTAGACATTGCATGTGAAAGAGCTCCCGTGAGAATGAAATCCCGTCAGACGGCCGTCTCAGCATCCAGGTTTTTACAACGCATTCCACGAAAGAGGAAGCAACTTGAGGACAAACCAGCATCCTCCGCGAAGAGCAGCACTTCCAGGATAAAAAATCGTAAACAAATCTCACAAGTAAGTTACTTGTAATTAACCTTGGAAAAGTGATTGAGCCATCCATTTATATGTAGACTTAAGATTGACATAACCGAACCGAAGTGGATACATATACATCTGGATGTAACCATTTAGGAATAAATACTCCTTTGGATATAAGCGAAGAGTTCACAGCATACCGGAGATGAAAACAAGATAGTCAACTAGCACAGGTAATCCGCTGGTATTTGAGGCAAAACGAGCATACGCAATACTAGCACATCAGCAAGCGACGCTCCTTAGGAACAGCTTCAACATGACGATGCTTCTTCGGCCTTTAAAGGTAAATAAAAGCACACCAGTCATCTTAAAACCCACCACTACGTACATATCTGTGAGACAGATACAACAAAATGTTTCGACGAAACCATGGGGGTGAATGGCAGGAGTTAAATAAGCACTGGGCGCTTATGAGTATGTGAGACCAATATCCAAAAAGCTTCCCTACCATTACAGTTAATTCAGGAGTATAATAGCAAAGGCGCCCTTGGGGTGATTGATGGAGGCTGGTTTAAGGTGATTATAACGTTCTGAAAAGCGAAGGCGATCAGCTATGAAGCCAAATCAAGAATCGATACACTCATTCTGAGAATGTGACAGCAAGGATTTTCGTATGAACAAAATGAAACGACAAGTAGAGCTCAGTCAGGATCTGCGCATGCGAATTCAGTATCTTGCGTGAAGGTACAATCTACTTGGTAGCGCACCAGAACAATCCGAACGCATGAACGAAGGCGGTATGTGACGTGTGTTGTACTGCGACTGACATTCGGAGAATGGATCGCCAGCGCGTTCCAGCTGTGATTAGAATAAAACTCACGTCAAAGCCATGTGCTGAAGTGGTCAATAATACGTTAATTGTCTGGATCCATCCTGTACGTTCATCGCCGTTATGGGAGTTTGAGAGTGAGTCTGCTCAAAGTTGGCGTCGGCCTTGACCGGAGTTTGTCCTGCTATTCAACTAGGCCTCAGAGCTGATGCGAGCATTATGATCATGGCGAGTATCGGAGCTCGACCCTAATGGGCCGAAGGCTAGAGTTTCTGTTCGTTGTGTTGGTTACAGCATCTAGAGGGTAGAAAGGGTGTCAGTGTGTTAATATGAATGCGAGTAACCAAAAAAAAAAAAAAGTGACACCAGGGTATGGGTTCAGGTGGCAGTGGGACCCAAGATAGTGGCAGTCGGAATCGAGAGTGCATAAAGTAACTTGGAAGTTAACTTTTGAACTTTTGACCCTGCCATTCCGAATCGAGATAACTTTTCTAACTTTTCCCACGCTTTGCTTACTTGTACGCATATTGCATGTCCAGTTATAATAGTGTTATCTAGCTTTCCAAGTATGACAATATTTAGTTAATATTCTATATGAGCCCTGTAGTTAAACAGTCAGGAGGTTACAAATACCTTCAAATATTCACTGATATGCCAAAGTAGAAGAGCTCAAGAGACTTACTACACTGTTGATGCTTGTGGTCTCAACAATATTACACCCAAATTTCTGCAGCAAAGTTACACATAGCACTCATCTACATCAAGGTAAAATAGCACATTACTAGAGGCATGAATAAATAGTTTTCAAGAGTGTACACAGGAATATAGCCAGAGATTAGAGTACCCCAGGGATATCATCATTATGATCTAGTTTGGTATTGAAGCTAGGAGTAGCCAGAGAAGAGATAGAACCAATAGAGTGCAATAGTTGAGTCATAAATATATACCAGGACATATATTTCTACTATAGACTACATTTATTGATTAACATGTATATTTTTTCTGGATATGAGCTGCTCAAATCATAGCCTGAGATAACATACATGTCCATACAAATAACAGCGCACAAAGTATGCAATCTTAAACCATTGTGTTGGGTACTCTACTCACAAGCATGGAATTCTAGAGCCTGCTCAGAGCAGCAACAACAAGAACAGGTTTCTGAGGCATCACACATAGTTGGCTGACTTCTGAGAGCGTAAACTAGTATTTTGAATGCATAAAATATATATTCCCAGTCTTTTTCTTACATGCACAGATGGGCAGATTCTTTGAGGCATAAGACAGACATTTGATATAGCAGATGGTACTTGTAAAGTGTTATTTATAACAGTGTCAACCTAGATACTGAGTAGTCCACAGAATCGTATATAGAAATCTATACACAAATCTGATACCTAGAAAATAAAAACAATAACAAAAGCAAGAGGCCTCACTGAAGCAGACAGATGGAGAAATGGCGCTATGAGAGCCGGAGAACGAAGGCTGATGGGCTAACTGATGGATAGACGGACGGAGGAGACGACAAGTGCATGACGGGCACGGTGACGAGCCTCGCATGGCTCTGTACTCGGAAGATCGGTCCTACTGCCGCTAAATCGACTTCAGTATATTCATTTTTGACCAGGGATCGTCGGGGAAGTCTCGGGACGCATCAAGAAGCTTCAGAGTGGTTCGAAAATGTTATTTGAGTTCGGAACAACGGATACTATCGCAAAATACTTCATTTTATTTCA
>JASFCX010000119.1:0-20285 GCA_036937015.1 Crucibulum parvulum | reverse complement strand
GACGAGGCTCGTCCGTACACCTTCCAGGTTTGTTAAATACGCTTCTTGTAAATATGTCTGTGATATTGAGTGTTGTCTATGCAGCAAGGAGATCGTGTATGGGTGAAAACTACCGGCGGTAACTGGTGTTCTGGGAAAGTGAATAGTCAAACAACGAGAAAAGGTCCCACAAGAGAGGTTCATTGTTTTTCGCCAAAATTGATGATGATTTCTAAAGATAGTTTTTTACGCAACAGAAAGAAGGTCTGTTTTACCCTGTTGTCTTCTCCAAGGGCAACGTTCGCAAATACTTCGCACCGTTGAACGGGGAGATCAAACCCGATACAGCTGAAGTGCGCCATCTACTCAAGCAAGGCGGTTGGGTAGAAGATGGTTTGCCATAGACATGACCACCCTCGCATTTCTGGTCCTCTACGAATTATGTATATATAACTAGTCACCGGCTTTCACTGCGCATTGCTTATTATATAATCTAATAATCCAAGTTTTCCGAGCTCTCGTTGCCGGATGTGAACTTGTATGTAAGTGAAGCTCAGCAACTTCGACCCTGGACCTGTTGCACTCGCACTACTTATCCCTCAACTCTAACTCGTGGTATTTGCCGCTCAGCCCGTTCTCTTAGCCTTACATTTTAATCTGTAACCAGCATTAAAGGAGCAACCACCTAACTAGAACGCTATGTCTTCTCCAACTGAACTTATTGCTGAGATCAAGCCGAGATTCATGAAGATGGATCCTCTTTCAGTGCACGCTGATGAAATAGATCCAGAAGATCCACAGTTTGGCTCTCGACAACTCTAACATAGAGCATTCAAGGCCCGAACTATGAGAAGGAAGCATCCTCTTCATCATTGATGTCGGTATAAATCATCATCGATCTGCTATACAGCAACTAGCAAGACTGGTTTGAGTCAATACGTACGAATTCATACGTATGCTACTGAAATGGAGGTGGACTGTATGTTTAAATGCTCTCCCTTGATGCTGAAATTTTATCAGTACTTTACACTCCCCCAGGTGATCCAATCGGATTCCACTCGGACTGCTCGGACTGAGCTCAGACTAAATATTCAATTCATTTTCACTAAATTCAATACAATTTTATTAATGAAATCTGAGTTGAGTCCGAGCAAAATCTAAGTAGAATATAAGCAAAATTTAAGAAACAATTCAAGATTGGTAAGCATCAGACATTATTAGGAAGTTTATATAATCACATTACTAAGCATTTGACATCATTTGGAAGCTTATGTAATCATATTACTAAGCATTAATAGCAGCAAAGCTTAAAAATTAGTAAGCATCAAAACATCTCAAACAAATACAAATAAATATTATCGCTTTTTTATAATGCAAGCCTGCTTATGTAATTATATTAGTAAGCATCAATTGGCCTACTGCAGACTATCAACTACTCAAGTAAGTTAATTATGTTTATAGTGTTAAGAGATAAAGATCCTCAATTAAGAATTTTATTATATAATCAATAAATACAAATAAATATCATTCTAGTCAAGTATAGTACAAATAGCAATAAATTTCTGATTTCTCTATATGTATGTATCATTCAACTATATTAACAGTCACAATGGTATCAATAAAGTAATATTTACAAACTAAAAACTTATGATTTGGTTAGTATTTTGTAATTTGCAGGTGCAATTCTTATTCAATTTAAATATAATAAACAATGGCATATCTCTATTAACAGTCTCCATGATCTGAGATATGAACAAATATATACAAATATTTGCATTCATCCCTTGATTTGTTGAATTTTTTCTAATTATAATACTGTTGTAATAAATACTATAGATCAAAGCACCTCTTATTTGTACATGTTGGTAGTTGTCTATACCATAACATTTACAAACAAATATAAATAATTTTTGCTTTGGCTTGAAATTCTTTAAATGTATTGGTATTACTGTAAAAGTTAATAAAATCTGCTTAGAGTCTGCTTGGAGTCTGATTGGATGTGGCTCAGACTTAAAAACCCCACCCAAAATGCTCGGAGTCTGAGCAGAATCCAATTGGATCACCTGGAGGAGTGTAAAGTCCTCAACCTGGTAACAAATCACAGAGAGACAGCATATGAAAAAGATGCCAGCAAAATGAAAATAGATCAAAAAGAAGCAGAAAAGTTCCAGGCAGGCACCAAAAAGATACAAGTGCATGAAAACCCCAAGAGAAACAATAAAATTACCAGATCCAAGCCTCAGAAAGAGATACACCCAGCAGAGAGAGACAGGAAGGCCAGAGACACCCAAGGAGTTTGCTGCCAGAATGAAGAATATTTTTGTCCTTCATGGACCAAAGGGACAAAAGAAGGATGAGATACCCCTAGAAAAACATAACAACATATCTCAAATCAATGACATGAGAGTGTCAACCTCCAAAAAAAATACTGAACAACAAATGCCTGGAATGGCAAATAATCACAATACTTTACACTCCCCCACCTGATCCAATCAGACTCCAAGTGGTCTGAGATCTAGTATTTCAGCAACATTGTTTGGCATTGAGCATAATTTCAGCAAGAGCTGAAACATACTTCTTATTCAGTCAATGCATACTCTCATGTGCCTTGGAGATTGGAGCAGGATAGGATATGTCTTTAATAAGGATATTGTTCAGGCTTTTCAAATGCTGGATGTTATTAGTAAGGAGGACTAGAACAAGATTCTTTAGGCTAGAAATCAGAATCAGCTTGTCAGCATAAAAGTAGCAGCATCATTAGACAAACCAAACATAAACCTGTGCATTACATATGTATATATTATCCCCCAAAATTTGAGAATAATTGATCAAGTTCTTGAATTTATAAAAAGTATTTTAGATTTTATATATACTGTTAATAATTAAATTAATTAAAATTAGCTTGGACTCAGACCAAGGTCCTGTGGTCTAAGTAGCTTGAACCATCAGACTGTACAAGTAGTCCGAGCCTTTTTTCAGACTCAGCTCAAAATTTGACTTTTTGGCAGAGAGTTAGCTCAGACTTGGCTTGGACTGTCCTAGGATATCCTAGGAGGTCCTTAGACCTGCTCAGAGTCTGATTGGAACAGGTGGGTGAGAGTAAAGACCTCAATAATCACAACAAATTTCCTGAACTGAAAGCTATCAATGATGATAATCAAATACAAATAAATATGCCAACACTTGTTGAAACAGTTAGTGAAGGTTGCAATAAAATTGATCTTTTAGAAGAATTAAAAGGGAAATATTGTGAAGATATTGTCTTTAAACATGTATTAGAAAACCCTAAGAGCTATAAGAACTTCAAATTATCAAAAGAGGGACTAATATACTTAAAGGATGGAAGCAAACTACTATGCATCCCTCAAATCAGGGTAAACAGCAGAAATGCTTGTGAAATAGTAATTTCTGAAGCACATTCAATACTAGCTCATATGGGACCAAGAAAAACATCAGCATACCTAAGAGATCATGTTTGGTGGAAAGAAATGGTTAATGATACACATGCTTATTGTGACTCTTGCATGACTTGTACAAGAATTAAACCTAACAATCAGAAGCCTTATGGCTTATTAAAGCCTTTAGATGTCCCTAGCTCACCATGGGAATCAATAGGAATTGACTTTGTAGGACCACTCCCAGAATCAAAAGACAGAAATGCAGCCTATGATTCTATTACAGTTATAATAGACTTATTAACATCAATGGTACATCTAGTTCCTAGCTGCATTAATTATAAAGCAAAGCAAATAGCCAAATTAGTCTTCTCAGAAGTATATAAGCACCATGGACTACCAAAAAATATAATAAGTGACAGAGATGTTTTATTTACTGGTACTTTTTGGCAACATCTCAACAATTTAATAGGATCAAAATTAAAAATGTTGAGTGCATACCATCCAGAAACTGACAGAGCTACAGAATGCACCAGTAGAATGATTACAACCCTAATAAGACAATATATTAGCTCAAATCAAAAAGATTGGGTAACAAAACTACTGGCTATTGAGTTTGCTATTAATTTGGCTTGTTCTGAAAGTACCAGATACACACCATTCTTCCTAAACAATGGAAGAATACACAGAACATTTATTTGGAATGACCCTAGCTCATCTGAATATGCAGGAGTCTGAACTTACACTCAGAAACTAAAAAGTGCAATAATGTCAGCCCATGATAGTATTCTGACAGCAAGAATGAAACAAACTTGCAATGCCAGAGGTCTTTACAGTCCCCCATGTATCTACTAGGAATCCATGGAATGCAAATGGAATGCAGAAGGAATATTCTGTAGGTGACACTCCCCCAAGAGTGTACACGGACTCCATGTACACTCCTTAAAATGTACATACACTCCATGTATACTCCATGTACACTCCATGTACACTCCACCATTTTTTCTAGATATATATAAATTGGAATATAGTATGTACACTCCATGTATACTCCATGTATACTCCATATACACTATTCAAATTTTTATATGGATACAACAGCATGAAAAATATCAAAATAAATTAAACTGAACTATCTTTTAATATTAACCATCTATCTCTTTACTGTCATCACTTTCCTCTGCTTGTAATGCAAGGTTGTTATTTCTTTTCTTCTGTTGTTTTTTTAATAATGTGTTGGGTATGAATGAATAATAATGAGTGCATGGTCCAATTAAAATTTTCAGCATTCATTTTATTGACAGATGACTGAAAGCCTCCAATTGAAGCATTTAATTGCTCACATGCCTGTCCAAAATAAAAACTGAATATATAATATATAATAACAATAATGATATATCTGACCTGAGTATTGAATGCTCATTTATAGTGAGGATTTCCTTGTTTATCATTTTCCACTATGACTAAGTTAGGTGCTGAGCCATTAAGTGGTGCTGGATTACACCACTTGCAGCAAATATAATCTGTAGTGCAATGATTTATATAATGATATGAATCAACAATGAAACATGTGGTTTGACCCCAAACATCCCATGCACCATGTTGGACAGCAGTACATAGCACCAAACATGCTTTATCAATACAAACATAATTGGGTTGCAAGTCTGGGGTTGGATAAACTGAATCTAACAACTCTAGAATATTGGTGGATGATTCAGCTTTTGCAAATTTAGTCCATGCAATTACAATACCACAGGGTGCACAAATTGTTTCAACACAATAAAACCAAGGTGCAATAAAATATTTTGAGTGTTGCTGATTAGGTGCCTGAATTTCATCATGTGCTGGTTGTTGTCTATTAAATTGAGGAAGCCAAGCATGTTGTTCTTCTTCTGAGTGTCTGATAATTCTATGAATTCCAAGTAATGTCTGCCGACCAAATCTAATAATATGTGAATGCCAATTATTATAATGGGCAAGGCAAGTTGTAGAGTTCTCTGCTTTTGGACTATTGCAATTTTTTATGTGAGATAATCCAAAACATAAAATATCATGCTCTGCACAAAATACACCTTGCTGTATGCTAGCAATAGATTGAGTACAGTTTTCAAATGCACAATGCTATATCAAAATATTAATTTTCAAAGACATATATAATTATAAATTACTTACTGTTGGGCCCATAACAATTCCATCCAATACAACCATTTTAACTGGTGAATCTTCAAATTCAGAAGAGCTATTATCAATATCCATTACATTTTCTGCCTCTAGTTGTGCATGAGCAGAATCTTGAGCAGCAAGGTCTGCATTATCTCCAGTTAAAATAGGAACTTGTCTGTTTTCATCAACCCCAACTACAGCAGCTGGATCATCACCAGTAATAATGTCTGCAATCCTCTTATATTTATGGGTGCATTCATTACAATAGTGGGCTTCAGCACTTCTGATTATTCCAATTTCACCAAGTGCAGAAAATGCATGTCTAGTAATATCATTGATAGGCAAACCATCCTGAAGCTCCAAAGATGTATTTGAGCCATATGCTACTTGCCTAATTGTTTCTTGAACAAAAACAGCCCAAGTTTGATGATGTGTAAGAGGTGAAATATTCTCATCTAATAGAAAGCTATTATTCCAGAACTCTGCAAATGTTGAAGCAGATGTATGAAAGCTATAAACTCCATTAACAACTGCTTGAGAAAAGCTGTGATCAACCCAGATATTCCATCCTGCCTTCAGATATTTTGCTTAATTAAGATAGAGTCAATTGTGAGATCTCTTATGCTCATATGATAAAGATGGAGAGCTTTCATGGTTGGCATAATAAATTGTCTTACAAGAAGAACAACAGCCATGAAGAACTGGAACATTAGAGTAATGATGAGTTCCTTTGATGAGAGTTACATGAGTAAAATCACAATCAAATGAATCCTGAAGTAGAGAATGTCCAGAGCATTCCATAGTTTCACACTCCATTGTTTGTGGACAAATAAGCAGACAGGTAAGATTTGTGCATCTGATATATCTTGAAGCTTCCCTTGAAAGGTTCCATTAGAATTATAGCCATTAAGAGACAGTAGTTTGGATAAGTCATCTAGCTTAAGAGAAAGTATATTTGTTATACCATCACTATCAAGAGATCTTCTATTTTCAGACTTCTTGAAAAGATGCTTGATATCATCATAAAGGCATCCCCAAATAGCTTGAACAAGAGTATTCATCCATGAGGTTATTGAATGATTATGTTCAAATGATAAATGGGCATTTTGTTGATGAGAATGCAAGTTAAGAAGATCAGGATTACTTGTAAGTGTAAAGAGAATCATAAGAACAGTTGTTAATGATATTTTTGAACTAAAGTTTTTTTGAGAATGCTTGAAAAGTGATGTCTGGAAATGAATCAGTTGATGGAGCAGCATAGACTGTGGGAAGTGAACCAGCTAGCAGAAAGATTAATACATATATGGAAAACCAATTCCATAAATCACTACATATGGATCCAAGATATCAGCATATATTTACATATATACATATTGATTGTACAATTTAATGCTGCTTACATCAAATTCTTCTTTGCATGCTTAGCTTTCTTTTTCTCCAACTTCTCTTTTTCCTTATCCTGTGCCCATTTCTGCTCAGCAATCTCTACAATCTCAGCAATCTCAGCAATATGCTCCTTAATAACAATAGGGATGCTTCTAAAACCAGGTTTATGTGATCCCCAGACTTCAAGAGTAGATTTAGCAGTAGGATCTCCCTTCAGCCACTTTTCAAGTTCAGGATGCTTGGGAACTGAAGGAAAGGCTTTATGATAATACTTGAAATAGCCTGATTCAGATATAAAAACCTCATGAATCTCCTCATTTGATGGTATTTTTGTAGTCCATATTTTATCCTCTGCAAGTTGTTTCATACAGATTCTAGTATCTTGAATAGCAAGATATTTTGCATAAGATTGCTGAATATACCCTCTTTGGCAATCAGTAAGACTGAATGGGATATTCAGAGCAGTAGCAATATGATGCTGAACAGAGTTTATAGCAAAAGGATATCCAAAAGCTGAAGTAGAGGCAGAGACAGAAGCAGAGACAGAAGCAGAAGCAGAGGCAGATCCAGGGACAGAGGTAGAATGAATAGAGGTAGAACTAGATTGGAAATCAGCGTGAGAGGAATCAAGAGAAAGAGCATCAAAGCCAGTATTCTGTGATTGATTAGAATTAATTCCCTCCTATATGAATAATTAATAACTATATTATAATTTTAAGCATAAAATATATATACCATAAGAATAGGCAAAGTAAGCTGGCCACTTGGAGAAGCTATCCAATCAATGGTTTCATTTTCTATAATGGCCTTATTATACTGGCCTTTAATAGACCAGATATTATCTTTATTAACAAAGATATATGGGTTGCTTTCTAATGAAAATATTAGAAAGAGATAAACCATCTAATATAATATAAAAGCTTACTTGCAACTGAAGAGTAATGTCCAGACAAATTTTCCAATACTGGAGCCAATTTACTCTGAACATCTTGATGTATTGACAAATGTGGAATTGCACCTATACTTTGATCAAAATGAAGCAAAACTTTACCACAAACTGGCTGAGGAGTGGCAAAATCAATATCCATCTCATTATCTAAAATAGAAAATTAATTTCACTCAAATATATGTTTAAAAATGCAAACTTACCTTTATCAGCCATGTTATATACTATAGTATGTTCACAAGAAAATCCACCTGTAATTCTTGAAGAACCCTGCAGATCATTCTCTATAGCTGGAAGTTCAGACTGAAAGCTAGCTGGACTAGATTCACAAGTAAGACATTCAGATATAGCACTGCTATGAGCTACTGAAAGTTGTCCAGTTTTCATATTTCTGCTAATTGATGGACTAATGGGACTATTAGGTCTTGGACATTTTCCATCAGCAATTTTATGAGGAGTGATCATATTTTCACTCTCATCTGAAGGAGTAGAGCCAACATTATCTTCAAATTCAAAACCAGAATCAGAACCAGAAGCAGAGTGATTTGCAGTAATTTTAAGAGGTGATAGCTCAGAAAGGAATTCTTTAGGAGATATAGAACCAGAGCCAGAATCAGAATCAGAATCAGAATGATTAACAGTAATCTCAGGAGGTGGTAACTCAGGAGGGAATTCTTCAGGAAATATAGAGCCAGAGCCAGAATCAGAATCAAAATGATTAACAGTAGTTTCAGGAGGTGGTAACTCAGGAGAGAATTCTGCAGGAGATGATAACCCAGGAGATTTTGCAGGAGGGAGTAATTCAGGTGAGGATTCTGCAAGAGATGCAATATCATTGTTATTAATAGAAGCAGGAATAATCTCAGCTGATTGAGCAGATGTCTGAGCAATATCTGATTGACAAATATGGCCAGAGATCTGATGAGCAGGGGGTGGGGGAATGGTGGCTGTAGCTGATTGATCTCTTTGTGGAGGGGCTACTGTAATACCACTTTCTTCTAAGATGCACTCAGTACTAAATACAATTTAAAAATTAGAAATAAACTTTAAAGTACAGAAATTAAATACCAAGTAAGCTTTGCAAGTGGACCAGCAGCTTCAGCTATTAAATCTTCTTTAAGACACTGAACAGATGTTTTTCTGAATTTTTTGATTAATATTGAGAATTCCAATGCAATTAAATAAAAATATACTTGGTTTTTTTAGTTTTTTTAGATGGAATTACAGGTTCTGGGGCAGGGTCTGGGATAGCATTTGAGTTGGGAACAGTAGCAGCATTGTTGATGTTCTCTTGAGCTCTGGTGGTTGGCATGTTGAATAATGAAAGAAAAGTGGAATTGGGAAAGCAAAGTTTGAAAATTTGGGGGCAAGATTGTAATAGAGGTTGGGGCCTAAAGGAAGAAAGGAATTTCAAACTACAAACTATATAGACACTAACACTGCACTATCTGTCAACATTTCTCCAAAATTTGATGCTTCTTTAATTTCAATAGCCTCACATGTCCATTCAACTATAAATAAATATTATTTTATTGATCTGAACTACTCAACAACCAATCATAGAGATGCTATTTAAATACTTCATCTCCAAGACTCTCCTGAAATGACAGCTAACTTACAGCACACATGGGTGATGGATGGGCTATCATTGACACTAGTAGATCAAAGCTAGCTGGTCAGTATGGCAGGGTGGGTAGATGGGAGGCTGCACCATCAATATGGAAAGTCAGTGAATAGATGGGTGAGCTATGTTAATGACATGGTGAGGCAGGTGTGTAGATGGATGGCCTACATTAATGGCATGGCAAGGCAGGTGAGCAGGTGGATCCATTGATGAAGTAGCAAGGTGGATGCATGGGTGGATGCATGGTCTATGTTGATGTGGTGAGGCAGATGTGTAGGCAGATAGATGGTCTATGATGTGGTGAGGTGGTGACATGACCCTACCAATTCTCCCCTCATCTCCTTGCCTTTCCTACCTTCCAGCACCCCATTGAGCCTTGTCAGCACTTACCAACTTTACCAAAGCCTGCCGGGCCAACAGCTCCACCTCCAGACTGACCCTCTCAGCTACCACAAATTACCAAATGTCATCCACCCAGACTGTCTCCAGCCATCCACATTATCATCCATATGCTAACACCACTACTTACCAGGACCTCCAACACATTCCTAAACATGACTGCACTCCTCACCCCAGCCAAGAATACTACACATGACCTTAGATCAAGCCACATGAGTTATCAGTGCATGCCTAGCCAGAAAGTGCTCACTCATCACTCACACCTTTTATCTCTACAGTTACCATATGACTTTATCTACATGTATCATACAATTTTGTGCCACACAACTCCTGAAGACCCACTTTCTCTCTGTTCTGAGTCATAGATAATAACTAGCCATAGCACTATAAAACCCTCATACATCTATAGATGCTAGCTATGCTTATATTTTCTCTTTTGATCTTTGGTCAAATATCTTATATCTTATCTCAGTATCTTCTACATGCTGGATTCAATTCTCTCCAATTATATCTGTCTTAACTTATCTATATTGGCTCAGATCTCTCTTGTCTATCAAACTCCCATCAATCTATATCCTTTCAGACAATCTCCTTGCTATTGAGCCTTACTCTGGCCAGATCTTCCACTCCCAATCAATCTGTCACTCGCCTTCTCCCCAGTAACTCACTCCTAGCCATCAAGCCTCTGCTTCAGCTATTGAACTCGATGCTTACCCCCAAAACATTGTTGTACCATCCTAAGGTGCTGCACTATCCTTGGTAACTTACTGCACATTCATTTCTTGCCCAGTGGCTCTCAAAACAGATTTGGTAACCATACCAATACCATGAGCCATATATGAATGGTGTGGAGTTGATGATAATGTGTGGAGTTTAAGTTGCCAAGGTATGGATGTAACAATATACCTGCACATTATCATCAACTCTGTACATCCTATACATGACTCTTTATTATTGACTTCCTTCCCCACACATCTCTCACAGAATTCCATTCCTACCTTGTTCATTATATGTTTTAGCTCCTTGGTCTTATCTATTACCTTTGAGTTTAGTTCTATGCCACTGTTTCAGTTATCAATGCTTTACTACTCTGCTCAGAAACTTGTCTCCACTTTGATTACCTAGTTCTCTGCTACCATTACTCATTTCTCCACTATCACTTAGTATATAAACTTAGATACTTCTGTATGTAACATCAGTTTGAATATCAACTTAGTCTTATCCTAACTTGCCTTGAGTACTCACCAACTCTGCACTCTTCTGTAAAACTCCTGCAGGGAGTTCTCCTCATTGTTCAGAACTCCACCTTGAGTTCTGTCTTATCCCATTCTCATCCTCTGAAATCCAGGGACAACTAGTGGAAAGGGGTGCAGCACATAAGCTGGAGCTGAAGTCTGTAGTACACCTCAAGGCAATCCATCTCCACACTCCACACTTTATTATCCAAGATCTCTGCAGCTAAGTCTGCCTCTATCCAGTCCAGCACTTAACACAAATAATGTATATTAATTTTTTTGATGTGAATAAGATGTGCAGAAAATGTATCACAATGATAAAGTAGTTGTATTATCAAAAATATCAACACTTTAGAACCAAACATATGATGGCACATTATTCATATTTCATATATGCAACTTGTGATTTTTTATCAGGGAGACACCAACACTTGCACTCCATATTGGCCTATACCATGATGCATGCAGGAGGCCCTATGATCTGGGGAACTAAGTTCCAGCCAATGGCAGCCCTGTCTATCACCAAGGTGGAATACATGGCACTCTTGCATTCTGTTCAGCAGATGCAATGTATGTATTCATCCCTTGCTGGAATTTGTTTTCCTGAGCCCCCCACTCTGCATGTCTCCTAGAGGATAACAATGGCACCATTGCACTCACCAAAAATCCCAAAATCAATGGATAGGTGAAATACATTGACATCTGACACAATTTACATTCATGAGCACATAAAGGACAGTAATGTCTTGGTCAAATTCATCCCTTCAGAAGAGAACTTGGCTTACTTAATGACAAAGCCCCTGTGTTGGGCTCTCCACCACAAGTTTTATGCTGCCCTACAATTGTGTGATGCATAGTATGTGAGTCCAGGGGAGTATTGAATGGGACTCATGCATTGGTATATGCCTGATCATGTGTTACAAATCAAGTTCCCATTAAGGGCAATCAGGTGGCTTGCTCATAAATAGGCACTCTGTTATTTGCTAGTCTTTAAAGTCACCATTTGCTTCTTGTTAGACCCAGTCCAAATACCTGTAGTTAGCATTAATAGAATATTAATATGGTTGCCAAATCAGTTTTGAGAGCCACTGAGCAAAAATTGAATGTACAGTAAGTTACCAGGGATAGCATGGCACTTTAAGACAATAGGAGGATGTTCTGAGAGTGAAGCATTTAGTCTGATAGCTAGAGCAGAGGCTTGACAGCTAGGAGCAAGTTACTGGGGTTGAGATTGCAGATGAATCAATTGGGAGTGAGAGATCTGGCTGGAGCAAGGCTCAATAGTAAGGAGGTGATTTGGGAGGATGTGGATTGATATGAGATTTGTAGATGAGAGAAATCTGAGCCAATATAGATGGTTTAAGACAGGTATAATTGGGGAGGATTGAATCCAGTATGTAGAAGATACTGAGTTAAGATATTTGATATTTGACTGAAGATCAAAAGAGAAAATATAAGCATAACTAGCATCTATAGATGTATGAGGGTTTTATAGTACTATGGCTAGTTATTGTCTATGACTCAGAGTGGAGAGAAAGTGGGTCTTCAGGAGTTGTGTGGCACAAAATTATATGGTACATGTAGATAAAGTCATATGGTAAATATAGAGATAAAAGGTGTAAGTGATGAGTGAGTACTTGCCAGCCATGTGCACACCATTAACTTATGTGGATTGATCTAAGGTCATGCATAATATCCTTGGCTGGGGTGAGGAGTGTGGTCATGTTTAGAAACATGTTGGCAGTCCCAGTAAGTAGTGGTGATAGCATATGGATGATAGTGTGGAACATTGGAGGTGATCTGGGTGGGTGATGCTCAGTAATTCATGGTAGTTGAGAGGGTCAGTCCAGAGGTGGGGTTCTTAGCCCAGCAGGCTTTGGTAAAGTTGGTAAGTGCTGAGGAGGCTCAATGGGGTGCTGGAAGGTAAGAAAGGCAAGGAGATGAGGGGAGAATTGGTAGGGTCATGTCACTTCTGTAATATAAAAGCCTTTGGGCACCACAAAAAAACCTCAATTAATCTTATTTTTGTGACTGAGGTATGTCCTTTTATTATTTACCTCTTACTCTACTACATTATTGACAACACTACCTTTTAGACACTTACACACCTCTAATAATTTCTCCCTATTAATATACATACATATATAACTACTTATATATGGCAGATGCCTTTATAATTTCATTGAAGTTCAAAAGGTCATGTGCTCTTGCCTATATCCAGATTTTGGATTGTGTTGTAAGCTACATGATGTGACTGTGATGCAAACTAAAGTGCTGGGTGAATAGCTTTCACTTCTTTAATATGTGGTAAGATATAAAGACAATGGGAGTCATCTGTTTCATATAGATCTAATGGCTTTCTATGAAGCTGTTCTAGAATACAACTTCACCTCCTCCTCTTTATCAAATGGGGTGGTAGTAGACCCATGGTTAGCACATTTGAGGCATCTTGTGCAGAGCATACATTGAGTACCCTAGGAGGCATCACTGTCTTTAAGTGGAAGGTTTATATTATCAAACAGTGAAAGAGAGAGAGAATTTGAAACAACATAATTGATATGAGAAGTTGAAGGAGTATTATATGGTGCACTATGTACAGGACTAGACTGTCATGTTTGAAAGGATATGCTGATAGATACACATCTTCAGCAGAAAGATGCATTGAGCTTGGTTGGCAGCATGTTGCTTGGTTATCTTTCTAATCTTTGCTTATCACATCCTGAAATGAGTATTATTTTGGGGTAGGTCCTACCTACTCCCTTTCAAGGCCATGTCTGATATCAGCCAATCTGACACCTCTTGTGTTCATATCTGGTTCAAAACCAATTTCACTATCATAATTGCTCTTTTTTTTTTGTTTTTGTTTTTGTTTTTGTCAATTTATTATCTTTGAGGCATAGCCCCATGTTACACTTTACATGAAGTATCAATATATATTCTACTAGCAACCTGCTTTCACCTCCTGGTCCCCAAGTTATTCTCTGCACTGTATGAGGCTCAGCCAGGCTGATCACTCCTTATATGGCCCAGTGCATTGTGCACTATTTGAGAATGCACTCTTGCTTGGGAGGTAGTCTACATTGGAGTCTGGTTCTTGATTGGAGGCATGTTGGATATTAGGTACCCATCAGGATTGGTTACCCAAGAGTATGGATGCAAACTGTCTGTCAGGGGAGATTGGTAGTTAGTGATAGGGAAAAACATGGGTAAATATTTATCTTGCAGCTGTTTGTATGTTATCTGTGGGTACAGGTAAACATGTGCAGGTGCCACAGGTCACCCACAGGTAAATAGGCTATTTTTATACATGTCATCCAAATTTAAACTAATTGTGTGAATCCAAACCAATAATTGAGCAGCTGCAACATTTGAGCTTGCTGCCTTTGGTCCCCTCCTATTCAATGCCTCCAAAAGGTTGAGGACAAGCTGCTGCTGCCCCCTCAGGGTTGCAAGTGAGGCTCTAAATGGACTCAAAATGCTCCTTCTGCTTTGCCTCCTCATAGCTCCCCTGGTGAAAGGTTTGAGGATATTCCACTAACATTCTCTAAAGATGAACATGCTATCTCCACCACACATTCAACTTCTTCTCCACCTGTTATTGTCTCACCTATCAAGCATAGACAATATTTAGCAGCCCCTACCATTAATGCTCAGAGTGATCTTGATGTGTGGAGTATGACAGATAATGAAATCATTGGTATATGCATTAATGCATTGTTAAATCTGTATTTAATATATTAATATATTGATATTTTAAGATGCTGCACAAGCTAAACAGTATTTATGATATTGGTCTTCAGCAGATCTATAGCTCTGATGGCCAACCTGCCAGCCTTTCCTTTGTTTTTACTTGCAGTATACAGCCTGATTTGCATGCAGCCCCAATTATTTGGCCTTGTTCCAAAACTAGTGAAGGAACTAGTAATCTTATAAAGGGTATTCAACATTGTCTTCATGCTCAGGGTATTCAGAAGGGCCAATTCCAGGTGAAATCTCAGAATCACTATTCAGAGGCTTATCACCAAGCATTAATTGCCTTACAATGTGCAAAAAATGCTCAGCCATTCAATATGGTCTCAGATGAGGATTATAAGCTTGAGGTGGAAATGTTATGCACTGGTACTAGAATTCCCCATCCTATAACTGTGAGCTGTGATGTGAATGAACTATATCTTCAAATGTCACAACATGTTAAAGAATACTTTATAGTAAGTGATTTATTTTATTGAATTCAACATTTTGCTAAAATTAAAATAATATATAGGCATTAAATAGCACTATTCATCTTGTATTGGATGGACTGCTCCTCTTGTTTCATCATATTTAGGCCTTGTTGTTGTTTGGAATGAGCAAGGCATTATATATCATGCTGTTCTGGAATTTATTCATTGAGTAATTTATTATTTTTGAAATACGCTATTTAATAAATTATATTATTTAGTTTAACACAAAAGCATGATGGCCATTATCTTGCTGATGTTGTATCCAAATGTCTTCAGTGTTTTGGGCTTGCACCTGGTACTAGCACTAGTATGCATACTACCTTTCTAATTAGAGGGGGAGGGTTAAACCTTACTAATCTATTGTTCCTCCATACAGAAATCAAAAAAATAATGAAATTTATTTATAAATAATTATAGCCTATTGTAACTATGAGTTGAATAAATAAATAATAATATATACTACTAATTGGGGGCATCAGTATCAATGGCTGCTCATATTGAAGGGGTGGGGGATATGCTACTCAAGTTGAAGGAGGTAGGGGTGTGAGGTGCCATACTCATGCTGAAGGATGAGACAGGGACAGGGAATGCCATGCTTGCACTGAAGGTGGAAGTGGGAGATGGGGGATGTGGTACTCACATTGAAGATGGAGGTGGGGGAGGGAGATGCTATGCTCAGGTTGAAGAGGGAGATGGGGGATGCTGTGCTCAAGTTGAATATAGAGGCAGAGGTGGGAGATGCTGTACTTGGGTTGAAAGAGGTGGTGGAGGTGTGGGATGCTGTGCTCAGGTTGAAGAAGGATGTAGAGGCAAAGGGTGCCATGCTTGGATTGAAGGAGGAAGTGGAGGTGGGGGGTGCTGCACTCCAGTTGAAGGAGATGGAGACAAGGGATGCTGCATTCACATTGAAGGAGGTGGGGGAAGGGGGTGCTGTACTCAGTTTGAAGGAGGTGAGGGCATGGGGTGCTACATTTGCATTGGAAGTGGTCATAGAGGCTGCTGTCCACACTCACAGCAATGGCAGAGGTGGGGGTGGTGGGCTAGGTGGTAAGAGCAACACTGAAGAGCATCAACAGTAAACACCCATTGATGCACTATCCATCAAGTCCTGGTGAGCATGTGATCTGCCTTCCAATCAATCAGAATTGTCCATGAAGTTGGCTGACAGTTGGGCATTAGACAATGTTTAACTTTGCTCCTCACTGTCAACATCCCTTCCTTGTTTGAGCTCTCATTCCATTGCCTGCAACAAAGTAAGTCTTTACTAATTTATGTTGTACAGGCCTCATTGCAATATGTGCCCCTCCTCACTACTAGAGATGTGGGCCAGTGTTGTACTTACCCACCAACTCTACCTCTGCCATTGCTATGAGCATGGACAATAGCTTCCACAACAACCTCCTTTAATGTGAATGTGGCATCCCATGCTTCCACCTCCTTCAACAGGAGCACAACACCCTGTCCCCCTACATTCTCCATCAACACAAGTGCAGTATCCCCCACCTCCACTTCCTCCTTCAACCTGAGCATAGCATCTCATACCTTCACCTACTCCTTCAACATGAGCATGGCACCACACACCCCCACCACCTCTTTCATTGTGAGGGTGGCATTCTCCACCTCCACCTTCAATATGAGTACTGCATCCCTCACACCCACTCCCACCTTCAACACAAGCATGGCATTCCCCACACCCTCCTTCAACATTAGTGTGGCATCCCCCCTCCCCCATCTCCTTCTTCAACACAAGTATAGCATCTCCCTCCCCCCTCTCTACTTTCAATGTGAGTAGCACATCCCCCACCCCTTCAATGTGAGCAGCCATTAATACTGATGCCCCCAATTAGTAGTATATATTATTATTTATTCAACTTGTAGTTACAATAGGCTGTAATTATTTATAAATAAATTTCATTATTTTTTTGATTTCTGTATAGAGGAATAATAGATTAGTAAGGTTTAACCCTCCCCTCTAATTAGAAGGGTAGTATTCATACTAGGTCTTTCTAACTTAGAGGATAATATGCATACTGGACTGGGTCCTTCTAACCTAGAGGATAGTATGTATGCTGGGTTCTTCTAACTTAGAGGATAGTATGTGTGCTGGGTCCTTCTAACTTAGAGGATAGTATGCATACATTTTTTCCTCTAATTAGAAGAGTAGTATGCATACATATGACAGCACCAGCTAGGGCTTGATAAACTGGTATGTATTAATAATGTTTAAAAAAATCAGATTAAAATCTCATATGATTTTTATAGCTTTTTTCTATTTGCATGGACAATGCAAGTAATTGTAATAAGCTGGCTGAATTTCTAGGACTTTTATTACCATCATTTCCAGGGATGAGTGCTTGGCTTTAATTTTTGGTACATATATTCAATCTCATTGCAAAAGTAATTTTTACTGTTCATTATTATTTCATATCATACTCATTACTTTTTTAAATAGATATTTATTTCCTTCTTTTTCAAGAAGCCAAAAATAAATAAAATAAAATAAAAATAAAAAGTGGGTATAGCTGTAAGTGCTCAGCCTGGAGGATTTCAATGGCCAGGTGAATCCATGGATCTGGGTGAAGCAGAAGTAATTATATTGGATAAAAATAATTCAGAATCAAAGGAAGAGGAAGATATAGCAGTTCAAGAGGCATCTGATGAGGTTCTTGAAGCTGAAAATGATGATGAAGGTCAGGAGTTCATAATGAAAAGGTTTCTAAGACACTCTATAATAAGTCTATTTCAATTATGGCTGAAAAAGGCATTACAATTTCTTCTCAAGAAGAAAAAGAAGAAAAGAATGTGCTTCAAATATTTCCCCATGTATGGTTCCTCAATTCTTTATTTTAAATTATATACTCATTTAGGCCTTGCTTGTTGTGCTCATGATTCTCCTACTCTCAAGGAGAAATTTGATAGGATTGTTGCTGCCAATGAAAATTTAACAGGCCATTGACACACACTCTCTTGTTGTGTTCCTACTTGGTGGAACTCTGATTTAGAGTGCCTTCTTGTCCACTTTCATTTTAGGAATTCAGTAAAAGAGCTCACAGATGTATCATCCAACAACTTACAAGCATATGCACTAAATGATGAGCAATGGCAGATGGCAGATGATATTCATCACATTCTTTTGGTATTGTCAATTTGTAATTATCTTCTTTTTATAATTTTTCATATATTCTGTGTTTTTAGCTGTTTAAACAAGTTACCCATATATTTTCCACTGCTGATATTCCTCTGATTGTTGATGTATTCCCAACATTGGAGGAGCTTTGTGAAGGGCTTATTGGTGCATGTGATAATACTCAGAACAATGTGGCAAATGTCATTAGAGTTTTATGTCAAGCTTCAATCCTTCTCATTGATAAGTATTCCATATTTGCAGCAGACAATGAAATTTATATTATTGCTGTTGGTAGGTCCAATTCTTGGATTATATAAACTGATTTTAATTTGTATTAGTTATGTGTCCAGATTGCAAACTGAAATGGTTTAAAGACCATGGTCACACTATTACTCAAATAAAGGGTATTGAGAAAATGGTGGTTAATCAACAGAAGAACTTTTATGCATTACCAGATATGGAGGACACTAATACCTCTAAAAGGCAACAACCTGTAAGCAATCATGAATTTTATTAACTGTTATTAATTTGTTCTATTTTATTTTAAGGAGCTTAAAGAGTATATTCAATCAAGAATGAATAGCTCTGATAATGATTTCTTTGAAACTTAACTTCAAACTTTTTTTAGTACTTGTATTTCACTCAAACTTCACTTACTGTCTGACACTATGGCTATACTGATTTCTGAAATGTTGATTGTACTATTAGTTGTGTATGAATTTTGTTGTGAAATATATGATACTTGAATACAGTTGTAATATTTAGCTTTACAGTGGAAAGTGCAGTACTTTACCACCCTCCATGTAATCACTAAGATTGCACCTGGAATCCAAACCTCTATGTGGATTCCACATGGGATTCCATATCAATTCCCTCAATTCCAATTCTACCATACATTGACTAGGAACCCATGTGGATTCCATGTTAATTCCATATGGATTCCATAGAATATTATACTACTTAAAAAGTAGAAATAAATTTATAGTAATTCAGAATAAATTAGTAAAAAATCAGGGTATATCAGAAAAAATAGTGGAAGCAAGAACATGTCCAACAGGTAAAAATAAAATCTAATTTAACTATTACTACCTACTAAAAGTGATTATAAATGCAGAAAAGTTATAAACTTTGATTTCATGTATATAACTTTATAACATGTAATCATATATAATACTGATATCATTAAAGATTATCCTCTTCATCACCTGTACTATCTTCATCATCATTGTTTCTTCCTTCAGCCCTTCTTATAGCTTGTTCTTCCCTTCTTTGAGCCCTTTTTTGAGCTTCTTGTTGCTTCTGAATAACATATTGTGTATGATAAAAAAGCATAGTGTGTATAAACCAATTGAAATTGCCTTGAGTCATTTGTTTTAAGATAGACTCAAAACCACCCAACCAGGAGTTGAGCTGTTCACATGCCTATAGTAACTATTATTAATTTGATATTGATAAAGATATCATAACACATACCTGAGTATTGAAAGCTCTTTTAGCAGCAAGATTACCATTATTATCTCTCTCTCCAACCACTAAATTAGGAGCAGAACCATTTGCAGGAGCAGGATTACACCACCAATGGCAAAGGACATCACTGACACAATGATTCTTATAATGATAGGCATCAACAATAAATCATGTTGTTCTCTTCCAAAGATGCTCCCAGTCACCATTAACAACAGCAGAATGTAAAACCAAACATGCTTTATCAATACAGATATAAGCAGGTTAAGATGCTTCAGTTGGATATATTTCCTCTAATCAAGCAAGTATTTTTGTTGGAGATTCAGATTTGTCAAATTTAGTCC
>JASFCX010000118.1:0-20297 GCA_036937015.1 Crucibulum parvulum | reverse complement strand
GATCTAAATAGAAGTCCATGAGGAATGTGTGGTGAATGGAGTCAGGGAGTGCAGAGTCATATGTGAAAGGTGCAGAGTTGATGATAATGTGCAGAGTTCAAGTTGCCAAGGCATGGATGTAACATTTGTATTAGTTGGTTTATCAAAATGGATTTCTAGCTTGCTGTTGATCTTTTTGATTTTTGTTATAGATATGTTTGGAAGCTATATGAGTATAGACTTTTCTTGGTTTTCTGAACTTTCTAGAAGTATCAATGATGTTGACAATGCTTCCATTAGCATCTGCATCATCTCAGCCTTTTCCAGACATTTCATTCAGGTTGTTTAGTAAATTCATTAAGGTAAACTTTAGCTCAGAGATATCATTAAAAACTGCATTATTATTAACTCTTACAATGACAAACAACTCTGATCTGCTAAGCTTGCATCTCAGACAAAAGAATCCTATGACTCTAGGAGAAAAACCAGTTGCTGTAACAGGATGGATATGAAGTCTTGCTCATGCTGTTCAGGAAAGACTTGCTAATAAAACTCAAGAGTTATTTGAAGCAGCTGAGATTGATAGCTTCCCAAATAAGAGTCTATCTAGTGATGAATCAATTATTAGCTTGGGGACCAAACTGGATAAAATGGCCAAATTTTTAAACCTTTATCCATTTAAACTTAAAACTGGTCACATATTTAAGAAAATACAAAAAATATCACATGAAATAATCTCACCAGTTGAGCTAATTTGCCTAGCTTCTGCCTTTTGTGAAACAATGACATGTCCTGCTTGCTCATTGAGAATGGCTTCTATTGATAGGGATGCACCTAGAGTCACATTAATTACAGGCACCAAAATTCAAAAGAATGTCCAAGTTTTATCAGGAATCTGTCCAAAATGTAAAACATTATATTATGCAGATAGAGAATGACTACCAATAGGACCAAAAAGCTACAGTTGTGTCTATCTTAGTAGTGCTCAATACCTTAAAATTGGCCAAAACTCTGGGTTGATCATGCTTTCTCAAGTGGAGTGTTAAATGCCATCTATATTTTTCATGCATCAGCTGCTGCATATACTAAATTCTGGAATAATACCTTTGGAAGTTTAAAGGAGCAAAATACTATTACTCTTTCACATCAGCAAATATGGCAAGCATTTATCCAGGAGTCTATTTGGACAATTGCTGCAGCCAAAAATGAAAATTTAACTGTTGATGATGGTCTGTCTATTGATGAGTTAACAAAGATTGCATTTTTAAGATTAGGAGATAATGGAATTATTCAAGCTTCAGACAAGCATTCATGTGATGAATGTACTCATCCATATAAGAGCAAAACTGATATCATCTCTAGTAATGATCCAGCAGCAGTAATTGGGGTGGATGAAAATACCCCTGTACCTGGGTTACAGTTAAATGAGACAGAAGAAACTATTGCACAGGCTATTGAATCAGATATAGATGTTAATGAAGAGCCTGCTAAAGTGGTGATGAGAGTGATTGATGGTATTAACATGGGTCCACAAGTATGTACTCTATTCTATTGCTAATTATATTTCTGATTGAATTCTAGTGTTGTGCTTTTGAAAAATGTACAAATGCACTTCAGAATGCTTGAGGAGGTGTATTTTGTGAATATCATGAGCATAAATATGGTGTAAAATGCAGAGTTAAAGATTGTGAAAATCAGAAAAAACAAGGGACTCAAGCATGCACTGAAGAAATTCATCAGGAAATGTGGCAGAAACATCAGTCTATGCATAGTTCTCAGAACCTTGCTGGTATTAGAAGAATGTTACAAAGACCAGGTGAAAAACTGGAGTGGAATCCTTCTCAAGATAGACAGCCCATACCTCATGATGAACAAATGCCTGAAATAAAGCTCAAACATTATTTTAGTCCTCAAAGATATTACTGTGTCAAAACTCTTTGTGCTCCATGTGGGGCTGTCATTGCATGGTCAAAATTTGCAGATTCTAAATAACCTACTCTGATACTTGAATTTTTGGAATCAGTATATCCAAATCCTGAAACTTGTCCACAGTGCATATGTATTGATAAAGCATGTGTAGTCTTATATCACATGATAGCTTCAGGAGCATGGAACTCTTGGAAAGATACAACACAGTTTATTGTGGATAGTTACCACTATATCAACCATAGAGTAACTGATTTCATGTGCTGAACATACTGTAATCCAGCTCCTTTGAATGGCTCAGCACCAAATCTAGTTATAATTGACACAGACAATTATGGAAGACAGTATTATAAACAAGCATTCAATACACAGGCATGTGAACAATTAAATGCATGGCTTGGTGGATTTGAATCAATTCTCAAAAGAATGGTGCCTAGTAACTTTGACTGGTTTTTACATATGCATGAGTGGAACAACCCTGGGGATGTGAATGCCTTCAGCACTGGTACCTAGAGCTGACTGAACTTGGTCCAACTCAGCCTGTGATTGGGTCAACTTCAACAGCATATCATGTCAAGATGCAGGAGATTCTGAGCGACTAAAAAACCCCTTGTACCATGGCTGATGTGGGGATTGAGCAACATCAGGACCCATGCTTACTTGGGGATCAGTTGATGGTACCAATCCTGGCTGTTCGAATGGCAGCAATTGTACCAATGCTGATATGGTGGCTCCTAGAGGAAGCGCAGGACTAGCAGGGCAGCTATTAGTCTGGAACCTTTTGAGAATTGGAGAATGCTTCTTGTGAGATTTCAAAGGCATGTTTATAGACAAATAAGAGAGTTGAGTGATAACCCAGTGAGATGGTATGTAGTTCTTGAGAAGCTGTAGTAGGGATGCTTAGAGCTTGAGGACATTCAAGCTAAGTATTGCTGCATTGGGGCCATGTGTTGTTTGACATTGTTAGTGGTCTAGATCAAGATTCAAGACACATTGAGTGCCTGTTCTAAATTATTCTATCATATCATTTGTGGGGAAAGGATGCACTGCCATTCCATCAATGGTCATTGTTTGCATCACTCAGTCCACACCACCCTCTTGATTCTCCTCGGTGTCACCAGTCATTCAATTGCTTTCTTCCTTTCTCTGACCTTTGGATCCCTAATGGCATACACCTCAGCTTCATGAAGTCAGACACATTCCTGCCTTTCAGATGCAAGCAGCCTTTCATCCAATTTTCCATTCATCTCGCATATCCAGGCATTACCCTACCATTGAATAGCCACTGCACAATACCCTGCTCCTCCTGCCCTCTGCCTTCTCTCTCTCTTCCCTCTGCCCATCCTCAGCGCAATAGCAGTCCACAGGCAAACACACATCCACCGCATATCCAATCCTGTCACCAGGACCCCAGCTCCAGTCACCCATGCAGCCTACAACGCCACTGTTCTCATTCCACCACCCGTGCCCAATTCAATGCAGAGAGGCAATTACAGTCCATGGCTTGTCAATCCAGGGGAGCAGCCTTTTGGGGGGTCTCAATTATGATGTCAGTTATCAATCAAGTCTGTGAGTTTCTTCTCATCTCTTCCATCTCATTGTGAGATGTATGCTAATATGTAAGGAAGAACTCACTGTCTATCTTCATCCTTTTAATCAACTTCATGGTAGAACTCTGTTGAGTGTGCAGGTGATGTGGTCATTCGCATGCACAGAAATACTAGGAAACATGCTATGCTGTCACTGAGATTGAGAAGCATTCAATTATCGCATAAGGAACAGATGGAGCCAGGTTGTACTGTGAGTGTCTTTTCATCTTCTTGCATTCCCCCATCATTGCATATGTCTGTTGCTTGCCTTTTTGTGTTGTCTCTTTCTATCGTACAGGCTACATCATTAATCCTCCTTTTCTTCTAGACACACACACCCATAATTGCCTACTCCAACATGTGCTACTTCTGTCTTCTAATCTTGATTGTGGTATGCATTGACAGTCAGGATTGGCTTGTGTGGTCAACCCAATCACCAATCACCAATCTGCAAACCAGAACAAGACTCATACTTGCTACTCAAATGCAGCTATCTAACAAACATTTGCTGAGCCCTGTCATTCTCACTGTTATTGCCACCCAATCTAATGAACAAATGTTTTGTACAGGTCCAGATAGATCTAAGGTCCTTCCATCTCGGTCAAGCTCACTTTACTTGCCTAATGCACTCATACTCACTGGCCACTGGCTGCATTTTTATCCTTCCTATTCATTTTCTCCTTGCTCTTTTCTGTCTCGTGATATTGGCACATGTGCCTGTTATCAACTATGTTATTCAATTCAGCTCCTCCATCCTGTAGCAGAGGCAGATTCCAACTGTAACTCCATAGACAAACCAGATCAACATGGACGACAGCCTTCCCAGCCTATATCTTGTGTACATTGTCTTGAAACCACTGATTATCTGATTGATCCACTAATTTTTGCTCTGTTGCAGAAAGACTTAGTAGAAAGTTAGCAAAGCTTCATGTTATCTAACATAAACTTTATCCATGAATTTAAAAGTAAATACATCTAGAACAATGTAGCATATTAGTACATAAATGTAAATTCCTTTGAGAAGACATAAGGAAATATTGGACATTGAAGCAACAAAGAAAAACCTATCCAAGGTGGTGGCACCCAATGTAAGATGGTGTACCAGGCCAGATGATTACATTGGTTGCCTACAGCCTCACCAATGATTAGCACTCCATCAGTGGAGATGACAAAACATGAAATCATTGAGCTAGAGGTGAAAGCAGACGAGTCCACATGAGCAGCAGCAGGTGTATAGTGTAGAACCAACACAATAGAACTATCAATAGCCTATGAAGAGATCAGCAGTTGCCATTAGTAAGGAGGCTAGTATGCTTACGAGAAAAGGTAGAGAAGACTGGGATCTATGCCTAGAGAGAGATACAATGCAATAACAAAGTCAATCAGTCAGTTGGACATCCATGCATTATTTCATGTGCCGCAAAGATACTGGAGTCCTTGGACCTCAGAAGTTGAAGCCAAACTAGGAACATCAATGTTTGAATCGGATTCTGGTACACATCATCATATGCAAACCAAAACATACTGTAATCTTTGCCTTAAACACTTTTGCAATCTTCAACCTCTGAATCCTCTGTGCAGCTGTAACAAGCCCACTCTCCAGCATCCACTCATCGGAGGTCAGCACCACTGACTGGAGGAACCCCATCAGCTTAAACCCATTCTTCTTCCCAATGCCATTGCACTCTTTCACGTACACACTGGTCCTTCTTATCCTCGCATGGATCAGCAAGACTGGCGTTTGAGTCAACGCCAGTGAGCTTGTTGGTGGCAAGGTGATGGTGGAGATGCTGCTCATGCTGGATGATGATAGCCATGGGCTGCTTGTGGTCAGATGTAGCATGCATGCAGAGGTTCCAGACAAGGCTGCAGGCTTTGTATACACATTCAAGGGGCTTGAGGGCAATGTATCCACCGGATTGAGCTTGACAAGGTTCTTGAGGCTGCATGGGTGGATAAATGCTGGGTCAGTAATCTTGAAGCGATGAATGCAAGGGAATTGAAAAGGCGGTTGCAGGATAGTAAGAGAATGGGGAATGGAAGAGAGATTCCAAAGAGCTCCCCAGCATGCTGATGCTGTCTATGAACAAGCACTCGACAATCACTTGGTCAAGCACGTGTTAAGGGAACCACTTCACATGAACAAATCCACAGACAGATATCATTGCATCCAGCAATTTTCCAATCCTAGGCACATGTAAACGCAAATGATAAGATCTTCTGTGGATATATGCACCCCAAGTGAGCCCAGCCCAACATTCAAGCTGCCTGTACCATCTTCCAACCACTTGTACACACCCAATCCAGCTTCCTGCCATCTACCACCATGCACCTCCTATCCAAACCACCCTGCTTTCAAATATGAAAAATCCAAAAAGGAAAGAAGACTTACAGGACAATCAATTCAACGACCCACCCTTAATCCACTGACCTATATCAACAGTACACATCCGCTTGTCCTCAGTGAAGATTGTTGGGTCCAAGTTGAGATTGGGATGTTTGAAGTATCACTTGGTAGCAGAGGGACTATGGATGCAGACTTTGTCATGCTGCAGGTGGATTGCTGGGGAAGAAGGAGTGTTAGTGTGAATTCTTGAAGAAAATAAGCAGAAGAGAAAGAGAGATAGAAGGAAACGAGAACTCACCAGGCAACTCCCTTGCCAGCAGATTTGCAAAAGACCCTGCATCGGGGACATCCAGAAACTTCACTCAACCGAGGGGAAGGGCAATTCAATGACGCTGTAGTGCATAAGCTCAGAGAGGGAGAATGACAGAAATGCCTCATGATTTGGTCATTCCATAACCTAGAAGAGGGAGAGGGGAGGGTTAGCGAGAGATTCTTGGTGGAGACAACATAACCTATTAAAGAAGGAAGAGGTGAGCAACACATTGAAGAGAATGAACAAAGTGCCGCAATGAGGGGAAGAAAGGGAATATGGCAAAAGTGACAGTTGTGACAATGAGTGACAACTGAGAAGGTTTTGACATGCAGTAGCAAACAAGACCGTTTAACAGATTCGAGTTCACTGAAGCTATCTACTGTGGTAAGTACAGCTTATATACGTAGGACAGTATCTAGCCAAGCAAATAACAAGACAAGAAGCCATATGGTAAAGAGTCGTCTGAGCAGCACAAAGATCCTAGAAGAAGTATGTAAAAGGTAGGTATGACAAGGAGAGTGAGTAGGCAAGATAGTAGCAAGGGGACATATCAGAGTTGAGAGGGGACGCATCAGCACAGAGGAATGAATGTGATAAATGAATGTGAAATAACTCTAATGGGAAGCGAGGTGGGATACCAATGCGAACATGAAGCCGGGAACAGTGATCATCCCCAGACCGGGTGATTGAGTAATCAGATCATTACACCTGCCCTCCAGGTAGACCATGTGGGATGCCTTAAGCAGCAAGAGGAGCTGTAGCTCCGGAGGGGCTGGGCGCATTGTTGTCCTTGTGCTTCTTCTTTGGAGCATCAACATTGACAATGTAGTTGTTGTCATTGGTAATGTCCATCTTGTCATCCTTGGACCAAATAGGATTACTGACACTCTTGCCCTTTAGTTTCTTCTCTGTCATCTGGCACTTGACAAACTTGTCACGCTTGATGTTGGTCTCGGCAGCCTTCCAGAGCATTGCCTGCACCATTTTGTGCCACTTAGGATTGCGGTTGACAGACTCAGCATTGTTGCAAAGATTGCCAGTATCCTCTGGTTCAATGCAGAACTTGGACACATCAATGGGGTCACCGGTGGTATCTATAGCACAGGTGGTAAAGTTGTAATGGGCGAATCAACAAGTGCTGGTGGCATTGGCATTGAATATGCAAGCAAATGTGTCATATCCTGCAGGGATAGTAGATGTGCTGGGTCAGGTAGTGCAAAGGTGCTCGTCCATCATAATGATAGCATTAACCTGGGCAGCGGTGAAGATGAATTGAAGCTCAGGTTGCTGAGTGTCAGTAAGGGTGAATGAGGTGCGGGAGATGCACCGAATATATGGGTGAGTGATCAACAGATGCTGATTAGGTTTAGGCTTGGGCAGAGGCATGCTGACAGCTGACAGGCAGTGTAGGAGATGAGAGCGGCATGGAATAGAGAAGCGAAGATGGGGAGGTAGACAATGGATGAGCTGGATGAGGAATGGGATGACAAAGAGGGGGTTTTTATGTTGAGAAAGTAAGTGGTAATTTGAAATTTTGTAGGACATGGCGCTGACAGAGATTTGCAAATCATCAGCAGGTGGTGTTCCATGTCCCTTGGGCAAGTCTGTGATTTTCAAGACACCTAGAAGTTCAAGATATTCTGACAATGTGTTCAAGTGCAAAATATCAGAGTAGGGTAGCCAGGTAATGTCCCCTGACTTCCATCTAATTTCAAATACTGAGTCTTTTTTTGATCCAGCATGTGACAGAATGGAATCTACAGCCCATTCACCCTCTGCAATGCCTGGTGCCCCAATTTGTGTGTCATGACGTCCAGGAAATAATTGGTCATCGTTAGGGACGTGAATACGAAGTAGGGATGCATGAAACACTCCATGTACGCCCCACTGCTTCAAATACAAAGGTAAGTCAACTTTAAATGAGTTGTTCTTAAAGTCTTTAAGGATTTTATAGGGTCCAATATACTTAGGAATGAGCTTCCTAGCCAATCCTTTAGCAAATGATATATTTTTTGTTGATAGATATACAAGATCTCCTTCAGAGAATGGTGTGTTTCTCCTTTTCCTATTGGCTTCTCTTGTTTGTTTTACACATGTGGCTAAAATACTGTCATGTGCAGACATCAATGCTAATTTCTTTTGAAGTGTGAAGTTTTGGATTGACAGGAATTCTTCTTTAGGAGCCAGGTCTCAGATCATCAAACGTGGGAGTCGTCCAGTATTCAAGAAGAAGGGTGAGTAGCCCGTACTCTCTGATCATGCTGAATTAATTGCGAATTCAATAGTGGGTAGTTTTGCAACCCAGTCTTTCTGAGCCAGGTCTACACACTGATGCAACATTTGTGTGACTGTTCAATTTGCTTGCTCGGTTGATCCATCAGTTTGTGGATTGTAGGCACTCAACATCTTCAATTTTGTACCAATTAATTTATGTAGATGCAACCAAAAGATGCTAGTAAATAGAACATCTCTGTCACTAATGATATTCTTTGGTAAACCATGATGTTGATATATCTCTTCAAACATTAGTTCTCCTAATTGAATTGCATTATAATTTGTTTGACTTGGGATTAAATGAACCATTGAAGTGAGCAAGCAGATAACGACTGTAATAGAGTCATATGTTCCATTTCTATTTTTTGATTCAGGTAAGGGACCAACGAAGTCAATCCTGATCAACTCCCAAGGGTAGCTTGGAACCAGGAGAGGGTTTAGCAGCCCATACGGTTTCTGATTATTTGGCTTACTGTGCTTGCATGTCATGCATGTCTCACAGTATGCCCTGGTATCTGATACCATTTCTTTCCACCACACATGGTCTCTTAGATAATCTAATGTTTTATTTGCGCCAAGGTGGGCTACTAGTGAATGAGCCTCTGAGATAATAGTCTCGCAAACGTTTTGCCCTTTCACCATTATTTTCAGTATACATAATAATTTACAATTGTTTGATTTTAGATATAGGATTTCATTCTCATCCTTTTCAAAGTTTCTGTACTCTTTAGGTTTATCAATGATCAATTTGAAGACCAGATCTTGTTTGTATTTTCCCTTAATCTCAGATATGAGGTTGATGCCCTCATGGCTTTCCTTTACAACAGAAATCAAGGATGATTTATTTGATAAATCGCTAGGAGTTTCATCCTCTGGACTTTGCAGTGCTGGCTCACTTGGCAGTTGTGGCTTGTTATGATCTGGTGGTGTGGCCATGTTATCAATGGGCGAGTGTTGTGCCATGTTATCATCAGCTGGTGGTATTGTGACATATTGTTCTCTGTTATTTGCAGAAGGTAGTGACACAGCATCCTGCACGTTCATAGTGTTCAACAGAGCAGGAGGCTTGGAAGGTATACTCCCGCCCTCCTTTCGTTCTTGTGGGCCATGAAGAATGAAACAATTCCCTTTCATTCGCACAGCAAATTCATGCGAAGACTCCTCCCAAATGTGCTCATGGGGGCTGCAATGGACTGCAGGCTTGGCGATCATTGCTGCCAAAATAGGAGCGCCTATTTTGGTAAGTGGATTGACGTCCTCATTAACAACATCAAAATAGGTGTATTTGCTTCAGGCACAGACCGTTCCTGCTGAGTCATTTGAGTACATGCATGAGAGAGCGTCAGCGACAACATTCTCAACACCAGGTACATAAACTACTTTAAAATTAAAAGTGCTGATTTTTTCAATCCAGCGCACCTGTCTACCAGACAGATTCTTTTGATTTAACAAGAAAGTTAGACCTTTGTGGTCCGTCATCCACTGGAAGAAGATGCCTTGAAGAATATCACAGTAACGCATCATTGTTTCAACACCGGCAAGCATTTCAATTTCATGAACAGGGTAGTTTTGCTGAGCTGAATTTAGCTTGGCAGAATAGAAGGCAGCAATCTTTGCTGTCTTCCAGTCAGTTCCCTGACTAATTACACCTGAGATTCCAGTTGCACAGCCATCAGTTACCATCCAAACAGGTAAGGTGGCCTTCCCATATTTGATTGCAGTCAAGTGGTGCTCACATGCTGATTCAGTCAGGTTCTTTACATCTTTGAATGCTCGTTGCTGAGTGAACCCCCATCAAAAGGGAATCTTATTGCCAGTTAATGAACTCAATACACCCATTGGAATTTGAATGTTTGGTATATTATCAGTGAGGTATCCCACTGTACCAAGAAAACCACAAAGTAAGTCTCTATTTGTGGGTGTCTTCCATTTAACAACTGAGTCAACTTTATCAGGGTCCATTTGGATCCCACTGTCGTCGATGATATGGCCTAAAATTGACAATTCAGTGGCAATAAAGTGGAGCTTTGTTGCATTAAGGTACAGTCTTTCACACTCAAGTATTTCCAGTACTGTTTTGATGTGATCAATATGTTCTAACAATGTGTTTGAATAGATGATGATATCATTGAGATAGACATCCATGAAGCGGCCGATATACTGCAAGAATATGTAATTCATCAAGGCTTGGTAAGTTGCAGGAGTGTTACAATCTCCCTGCTGCATGACATGGCTAATGATATTGCCATCAGGTGTTGTAACAGCCGTGTAATGAACATGGGCAGGATCAATGCATATCTGCTCGTATGCAGCTTTTAAATCTAATGCTGAGTGAAACAGGCAAGCAGCGACACAGTGGAGGATACCATGAGTTTCAGGTAATGGTGAAGTCATCTTGTGAGTGTTTGCATTTCGTTCTCGTAAATCAAACACAACTCTGAGTTTGGGTTCTTTTCCCTCTTGTTTAGGCTTAGGGATTAATAGCATCAGTACTGTATTACCCATTGATGTAATCTCCCAATGGCGAGAATGAATATACGTGTCGTGTTTCTCAGTCCATTGACTTTGCAAGGCCTCAGGACACCAAGAAGGCTGCCAGGAGTAGACCTTTGCTTCATCAATCAATGGAATGGTATGATTAATTGCTCTTAACAGCAGTAGTTCTGTCTCATTTACTTCTCAACACAAAGGTGAGGCTAATGCAATCAATCTTTGACGCGCCAATTCAACATCATCAATGTTAATTGTGCTAGACAGGATAGCTGCTGTTGATTTCCCCTCTATAGGTTTACTGGCTTTGCTGCCAATGACAACTTGCGAGGGATTAAATCCCAAACAAATCTGGTGCTGGAACAGGAACTGCGTCCCTAGCACCATATCATAGTTTGCCAAATTAATGACATCAAAAGTATGATCTTCATTAATCCCTTCATATTCCAGTCGAGCTTTAACTGAAGTATTTATTTTAGATCTTGAGCCTTGGACAGCTAGGTGAAGATCTAGGGGCGTGTTGAGAGCAATGCATTCCAGCTTCAATTGATCTGCGATCTGGGTTGACACAAAGTCACCTAGCAATCCAGAGTCCAGTAGTGCACATACAGGATGGCCATTTAATTTTACCACAATGACAAGTGGTCTGGGTACAATTCTTTTTGCTTTCTTCAATATTGCTGAATTCCTTTGAACAGCATACACTCCACATGCAATTTGGATGCCGTTGAGCTGCATAGCGCCCTTATGGCTCAACATTTTGAACCTTCTCATGTCTTTGATAAGGGCTCTCATAAATTTTTTTAATTCACAGGTTTCAAACTTGACATGGGCATCCAATTTACAGCCATGACATAGTACTTGTGTGGATGATCCAGATGCGCTCAGGGCATTGTCATCATCAGGTCCTTCCCAAGACCACTGATGGTCAGGCACGTCTTTGGGTGTGTGTATTTCCTCATCAGATTCTTCATCATGAAAACTCTTAATTCGTTTATTTATATTTTCACACTGGTGTGATAGAACAAGGTGGAACCAGTTTACAAGATCAAAGTGTGGATTTCTTATGTGAGTAGCATCGATATTGATCATAAATTCATTGAAGTGATCATAAATAGTATATTCCAGGTCAGACTGAAGACTTATTTCAGCATAGAAGCGATTTTCAGCATCCCATTCAAGCAAGTTACTTGCAACATAACAATGAGCTTCTGCTAATGTTAATTTCTTGTGCTTCCAGGTTCATCTAGGGAGGTCTAAGAAGTGTGTGCATAGGTTTGCATACCAATCTGCAATGCAAAAATGTCTATTCTCAAGCAGGTGAGTGGGAATGTCAATATCAAATTCAGCTACTTGATCATAGATACAATGCCATTCAGGTGTTTTTTGGAAGACATCAAACCAGTACTGTTGGGCTAGACCAGCTTCTTCAGGCTGTGTCTCATCTCCTGGGTATGGTTGAGATGTATTGAGTACATATTCCGCCATCATAGCCAGGGCATCGCCCATATACCACTGAGGGTGCCATTCAGGAACATATTCAAACCAATCCTGTTTGTGAGGGGTTGATGTCCCTAACGGTGCTTGAAGTTCTATCATACCAAGAGGTAAGCCATGCAATACTTCTATTTCCTCATCTTCCTCTGAAGAGGGTACTGATTCTGGTTGTATATTATGTAGAGCCATCTTTCCAGGAGGCTTGCTACTCAACAATGCAACTGTATTTGCTTTTGGACAGTTTCGAGCTAAGTGTCCCACTTCCTTACAGCGGAAACACTTATTCGCTGCCAATAATTCAGCCCTCTCCTTCTCACTCATCTGCGGAGCGGAGCGGGAGTCGAACTTAGAACTACTTTTGTTGTTATAATTATTCTTATTAGTGTTTGAAGAATTAGTATCCTTTTTGTCCGAACCTGAACATGACTAAGTCTGGCCAGATTTATAGGCTATCTACTGTGGTAAGTACAGCTTATATACGTAGGACAGTATCTAGCCAAGCAAATAACAAGACAAGAAGCCATATGGTAAAGAGTCATCTGAGCAGCACAAAGATCCTAGGAGAAGTATGTAAAAGGTAGGTATGATGAGGAGAGTGAGTAGGTGAGATAGTAGCAAGGGGACGTGTCAGTGCAGAGGAATGAACATGATAAATGAATGTGAAATAACTCTAATGGGAAGCGAGGCGGGATACCGATGCGAACATGAAGCCAGGAACAGCAATCATCCCTGGACTGGGTGATTGAGTAATCAGATTGTTACAGGGAAGCTCAAGCAAAAGGCGACTACTCACCCTGCGCTTCAGTGGGGAAGACAGAAATGAAGATCAGTGGAGGAAGGACCGTTGCCTCAGTATCCGGTTTCATTTTTGGTAATACACATCATTGGATTGGTAGGGACAGGCTGCAGGTGGGCTTGGCATGCAGAGTAGAGCTGAAGCAGGGGGAAAGAGGGAAGAGAAGAGTAAAGCACCCAGCAGACAGTCGAATTTGGGCAAAGAATCGTGAGCTGAGCACATGCTGTCAATGATCATTACATCAGTGATTGCTTGGCAAATTCTTTGTTGCTCATAGGCGATAACCTGACAGTTCCATTTCCACTTCACTTGTATTCAAATGCACTCTACATTCTGCTCTACACTCTAATGTGCAAACGACAACACCCAACCATGATCAAACCCCCAATTCCCACTGATTCTCGCATTCATTGATCACCAATATATCCCCATAACACAGGATGGCCATCCTGTGCCGCATAATCAACTGGTGCATCCTTGTACTCACAGCAGGCAGTACAGTGCTTGTGGCAGGTGGGCGTATACTTGTACCTCAACTACAGACCCTCCTACCCCAGCTTGACACTTGAGATGCATTGCCCACCATCACCATGGACACCACTGAGTAGAAAGGAGATGTTGGATTGGCTGAAGGCATCTGGGGTGTACTAGCTGGAAAGGGGAGCATTACATCACTGACTGGAGAGGAAGACAGTGCCTAATTTGATCTACTTGCCATAGGAGGAGCTACCAATACTAGTGTTGTGGTTGATGCGGTGAGCCGTGGACTGAAGATTGCGTTGGTGGAGAGGGATGATTTCTCTGCTGGTAGGTGCTCGTTTTTGTTCAATTATTCACATTCTCCTGCATTGTTTCTTTCACTGCAGTCTCCTTACAGTCACTGACACTAGGCCCTATCCCCTAGGCACCTCCTCAAAATCAACCAAACTTGTCTGTGGCAGGGTTAGTTACCTCCAAAAAGCCGTCTTCAAGCTCGACTATGACCAGTACAAGTTCATCTGTGAGGCTCTACACAAGCACCGCATTTTCTTGCAGACAGCCCCTTATCTTTCAAATATGCTGCTGATTATGTTGCTGATATACGTGTTAAGTGCTGTGCCGGAGATAGGCTGACTTAGGGGCGGAGATGTCAGATGACGAGGGCGGAGTGCAGAGATGGAATTGCCTTGAGGCAAACTAGGGACTTCGGCTTCAGCTTATGTGCTGTGCCCCTTTCCACTAGTGGTCCCTGGATTTCCGAATGACAAGAGCAAACTAAGACAGAACCCAAGGTGGAGTTCTGAACGACAAAGAGGAACTCCCTGCAGGAGTTCTACAGGACATGCGGAGTTGGTGATAACTCAAGGCGGAGTATTTTGGCAGACTAGGTTGATATTCAAACTAAGGTTACATAGTGAAGTAAGTAGGTTTAAATACTAGAAGTCCGGAGACGAATAACTACGGAGTAGAGACGAGTAATGCGGAGTACTAGATATGAAATATGAAACATGTATGAGACTTGAAGCAGACTGCGTAATTGTAACTAAAGGAAATAGATATGAATCAAAAGATAAATGGAAATAGATAATAGATAATTGAGATTTCAACAGAAACCCGCAAGACACATGTGGTGAATGGAGCCAGGAAGTGCGGAGTTGTATGTGAACGGTGCGGAGTTGATGATGACGTGCGGAGTTTGAGTTGTCAAGGCATGGACATGACAATACGGGTGAGTGTTGTTTAATTCCAGGGATTGTGGGGAGGGCACAGGAATGTCATGTATCACTTGTGCATGGATGGCATTCACGTTCTGGATAGCCATAGTCACACATAGTCTTTGTCTCATGAAGATGGAGTTCATACACTTGTTAGAACATGTTCTATATCCCCTTGCCAATCTGTGTGTTGTGTGGCTGGGACACTGGATCTACATGCTTGACGTGGATCTACATGCTCAACATGGATCTGCATGCTCTACCTCAATGTAGCATGTGCTCAAGGCAACTGTCTGCCCTTGTTCGTCTTGGTTATGATATCGGTGGGGGTGGATGTGTGGGCATCTTGGTGGTTTGGTTCATGCAAGTACTTTTCTACCTAGCTGTGGCTATGAATGTCGTTATATTGTGATAAAGGATGATGACATGTCCATACAGTTATTATTGCTGTGATTGAATCAAATTTAACCATTCCCATCCCTCCTAGATACTGGTGAGTCCCATACTACCTCACAGGCTGTAAGATGTACAATGTCTTCACTGGCAAGGAAAACATGGAGACCAGCTACATGATGAGCAAGGGCAAGCCATTGGAGATATTCCCAACACTGAAGAGTGATGGGCTCATAGGCGTGGTGGTTTATTATAATGGTGAGTGAGGTTTGAGTTTCTTGGATAGGAGAGAGGAAGCAGGGAAGAAGCAGCATGGTTGAGTCGGCTTGGCTGATGAAAGACTGATCTTTCGGTTTGTCTAGACATTGGTTTTGCCTGTGTGGTCAAGGAGATGGATGCCTTGACATTGGTGGTTGCGTCATTGGGTTCTGGACTTCCTTGCTTTTCCATTCATCACGCCCCTTGGCAGGCAGGAGATTCAAGTTCCTAAAGCAGTAGAGCTATCATTTCCTGCTTGTATTTCACTCTATGGGATATATCAAAGCATGTCTGGAAGCTCATCTAGCACCTACTTTCTCTTTCTCTTCTATTCCCATGTTCTGATTACTGATTTCTTCTCAGTCCTCCAGTACAACACAATGACTCTCGGATGAACATTGCACTCATCATGAGCACAGTCAAGTACGGTGTGGTTGCTGTGAACTACTGTGAGGTCACCAAACTCAACAAAGATGGTATCAGCAAACTTAATGGCACACGTGTAAAGGACACTTTAACTGGTGACAAATAGGGTGTTAGAGCCAAGGTATGTTTGATCCGTATATGTAGAAGAGCACATCACTGACACTCGTATAGGGAGTAATCAATGCAACTGGCCCCTTCTCCGATGCCCTGCTTATGTTTGACAACCCCTCTCACAAGCCCATCATCCAGCCCTCCTCAAGCATCCATATCACCCTACCCAACTACTACTCTCCCCACAAAATGGGCATTCTTGACCCACCCATGTCTGACAGATGCATGATCTTCTTCCTTCCAAGGCAACTCTATTGCAGGCACCACCAACACTCCTGCAAGTGTTGAGCATGATCCATAGACGAGCAAGAACAATATCTGATAGGTGCTCAAGGAGGTCAAGATCTACCTTGGCCCTGATATCAAGGTCTGTTGTGGAGATGTTCTCTCTGCACGGAGTGGCCTCCGACAGCTTGTAAGGAACCCCTAGTGCTGCGAGCAACGGAGGCCTAGCTAGGAATCATATGACTCATGTCAGCTATAGCTGTCTTCTGATGATCAATGGTGGCAAATCAACGATGTATAGGAGTAGAAGAGACAGTGGATTTGGTGATCAAGGTGTTTGGGTTAGAGGATAGGGTAAAAAGTGAGTGTATTACAGAGACACTGAGGCTGGTGGGGAGTCCTGATTGGAGTTGGAATATGTTTGTCAGGTTGATCCAAACTGTGAGTATTGTCCATGGCTTGGTGATAGTGCAGGGTATTGATATGGTTGGTTGAATAGTATGGTCTGGGAATGGAGGTTGCAAAGAATCTTTCTGAGAACTACAGCAATTGGACTTGGTTAGTTTCTTGCTCACCAAGCTGACAGGCAAGAGCTGGCCTTTATACGGAACCCATCTGACACTGCAGCATCCCTGTGCATCCCCTTTTTCTTTTTCCTTTCTTCATCTGTCCCATGGTAATGCTTCTTCCCAGACATCATAGCTGAAGTTCACTATGCTGTCCGCCTTGAATATGCTCTTCAGTCAATTTGATGTAATACACATTGTTGTATTAGCAAGGACAGGCTGCAGTGGGGTGGGGTGCACCATAAAGCTAGAGCAGGGAGAAAGAGGGAGGAGAAGGGTATATAGTACTAGCAGACAGCATGGAAATGAGAACGCAAATTTGAGGAAGGAATGATGAGCTGAGCATGTGCTGTAAACAATCATTGTGTGTTACATCAGTGATTGCTCAGCAAGTTCTCTGTTGCTCATCAGTCCAATAAGCTGGCATTTCTATTTTTCACTTCGTTTGTGTTCAAATGCCTTCTGCACTCTGTTCTACCCTCTAGCTGTGCAAATGACAACACCCAACAATGACCCACTGCCTCACATTCATCAATCACCAATGACTGCCATATATCCCCATAACACAGGATGGCCCTCCTGCTCTGTATAATCAAATGGTGTGCTCTTGCACTCACAGCAGGCAGTATGCTGCTTGCAATGGATGTAGGTATTGGTACTTCAACTCTGGATCCACCTATCTGACACTGACACTTGAAACATGTCACCCACCACTATCTTGGACACCATGAGTAAGAAGGAGATGTTGGATGGACTAAAAGGCATCTGGAAATGTTCAATGATAGCTGGGGTGTACTAGATGGAAGGGAAAGCGTTATTATGCAGATCACAGGGGAAGACAACACCAAGGTTGATCTACTTGTTGGAAGAGGAGCTACCAGTGCTGGCACTGCTGTCAATGCTGTGTGTCGTGGATTGAAGATTGTGTTGGGCAATGATTTCCCTGCTGGTGGGTGCTCATTTCCATTCAAATCTTGGCTACTTGCATTTCCATTCTTTTGCTTCCATCCATCCTTTCATTCCCTCTCCTTTCTTCCTACCCTCTATTCCATCCCTTCCTGACTGCCCTTATCCATTGCTAACTACAATCCCCTTGTAGGAACATCTTCAAAATCAACTAAACTTGTCCATGGCAGTGTCTGGTACCTCCAAAATGCTGTCTTCAAGCTTGACTATGACCAGTACAAGCTTGTGTGCGAGGTTTTTCACGAGCGCCACATATTCCTGCAGATGACGCCTTATCTCTCAAAGCTACCATTTAGGTTATCAATGTGTGGGTGAGTGCTGAAACTTGGATCTTCACGTGAGGGAGGGGGAAAATGCAGAGAGCTTGTGCCCAGCCATTATCTCAGTGTAGAGGAGTGTACCAACTGTCATGGAGGGTTTGGTTGATGCTCATGCCTTTTCCACCTCACTGTGGCCTGTAGGAGTGTAGGAGTAGTCAAAGAATGATGAATTTGAATGCATTCCCACATCTATCTACCCAGTTGTTCAATCTGTCTAACTTTTGCCCCTGCCCCTACTAGATAGTAAGCCCTGTACTACCATGCCGGGTGCAAGATATACAACTTACTGGCTGGCAAGAAAAACATAGAGACCAGCTATGCCATGAGCAAGGGAATGGCACCAGGGGTGTTCCTAATGCTGAGGAGTGATGTGCTTGTGGGTGCAGTGGTTTATTATGATGGTGAGTGCTGCAATTTATGTTTCTTGGATGGGAGGGAGGGGGAAGCAGGGAAGTGGCAGGATTGGGTCTGCTTGGCTAGTGAAACACTGGGATGTTTCAAAGCACATCCAGCACCTCTCATTCTCTACTTTCTCCTTCAATCTTATGCTCTGATCAATGGCCTTATCTTGCTCCTCCAGGACAATAGAACAACTCAGAACATCGCTCTCACCTTGAGCACAGCCAAACACAGCACGGTTGCTGTGAACTACTGCGAGATCAACAAGCTCAATGAAGATGGTAACAGCAAACTCAACAGGGCACACATAAAGAATAATTTGACTGGGGATGAATGGGATGTTGGTGCCAAGGTACATTTGACTCACTGATCTCTATGCAGAAGGAGTACATCACTAACCAACCTGCACAGGGAGTAGTCAATGCAACTGGCCTCTTCTCTGACACCCTGCCCACACTTGACAACCTCTCTCACAACCCATTGTCCAACCCTCATCACACATACACATTACCCTACCCTACCCAACTACTACTCCCCTCGCAAAATCTTGACCCAGCTATGTTTGACAGATGCATGAACCTCTTCCTCCCCTGGTCAGGAAATACTATCACAGGCACCACTGACACCCTTGCAAGCATTGAGCATGATCCACAGGCAAGTGAGGATAATATCCAGTGGGTGCTTGAGGAGCCCAGTAACTACCTCAGCCCTGATATCAAGGTCCACCATGGAGACATCCTCTCCATGTGAAGTGGCCTCTGACTGCTTGTGAGGATTCCTGGTACTATGAGCACCAAGGGCCTAGTTAGGAATTATATGATTGATGTCAGTGATAGTGGTCCTTGGACAATCGCAGGCAGAGAATGAACAATGTATAGGAGCATGGCAGAGATAGTGGATGTAGCACTTGATGTGTTTGGGTGGATAAGAGTGTGAAGAGTGAGAGTGTTACGGAGATGCTCAGGCTGGTGGGGACCATGGCTGGAGTCAGAATATGTTGATCAGCTTCATTCAAACTGTGAGTGTTATGAACAGTTTGATGATAGTCAGGGGTATTGATATGGTGGTCAACAGTATAGTCTGGAAACAGAGGTTGCAAAGCCTTTCCTGAGAACTATGGTGATTGTACTTGGACAGTTTTCTCGCTTGCTAAGTCAACAGGCAAGATCTGGCCTTATACAGAACCTGTCTGACAACCTAGTATTCCTATATGTTCCCTTTTCTTTTCCTTCCCCAGTCTTATGGTAACGCTTCTTCCCAGACATTGAAGTTGAAGTTTGCTATGCTGTCCACCACAAATATACCCTTTCTACCATTGACCTCCTTGCCTGCCACACCTGCCACTCCTTCACCAACACCCACACTACACTCAAAGCCCTCTTGCCCATCATCAACATCATAGCAGATGGATTTGACTGGTCCCTTGAGAGCACAATGATCCTGAAGCTAAAGCCACATGGATTGATGAAGGTGGCAGATGTTGGGCAGGGCTGTTTGCCTTGGCTCACCCTTGACAGAGTCAATATATGGGCCTGAGACGGCACACTTTGAGAAGGGTGAAGTGGCAACTGCACTTAGTGTGAGAAGCATATGGAATGGTGGATTTGGTTCAGGTTGAAGATATCCAGGGTTAGTTGAAATAGTTCTTGGTTATGTCAGTATATCAAAAATGATCATCCATCAACCATATAAATACATCATTGATCATAGTTTCAGAGGTAACAAAAG
>JASFCX010000117.1:0-20316 GCA_036937015.1 Crucibulum parvulum | reverse complement strand
TTGTAGTTCTTATTCTGTAGTCTTTAGCTGGTTGTTTCTTACCGCCAATACTAGAGGTCTCTACTCCTCCTTCCCTCCCTTCTCTCTAAGTTGATAGTTTGCATATCGACCTTGGCACTCTCTCTGAGTAGATAGTGTTGACGTGCCTGATAAAAGCTAAAGACTCTCCTCACCGACCTTAATACTCAAACCCTCCCGAACCTTGTTATGTCCCTTTCCCTCACCGTTCATCATCACTCACCCTCCCCATTCTACCCCATCCCTTTTTGTTATCCTCTCAGCTAGCATTAGAGAACGTTGTGTCAGTCAGACCAGACAATATAACAAAGAGAAACATTGAGCCCGTCTCTTTGTAGTTGATCGTCAAGGGAGCATACTCAATCTTCAGAGACAGTATAATCCGCTAGTGGCTTTTTGGAAGAGAAAAAAGCGCTAGTTCTGCATCTCAAGAAAGCAGTCTCCATATTCGTGTCTCCCTACTACTCCGTTTGAAAGGTCCACTGTTGGTTAATAGTGAGAAGCTACACTTTACGATTTAGCACAGATTTTGTATGCCCATTACCCGATCTCAAACTGCTTGCGTACTCCGCTTGCGTACCATCCACGCACTCCCTTACATACCCAAACCCTGCCGCCAACCCATTTACCAAATCATTACACCCAGGGAACTATCCCCTGAGATCCCCATTATTCAACCCCAAACCCCAGAATATCTTGACACCCTTGAATACCCTACCCATCACAACACACTAATCTCCACCACCACACCCTCCGATTTCGAAGCCTTCGTAGACTCCTACGATCCAAACGATCTCCCGGTAGATATCTACACCGGAAAGGAACAACTTGCCCGACCCGAATCTTGGTTGTATCTCATCAAAAGATTAACCTAAGATATCAACACCCGCCAAACAACCTCTCCCCTTCACCCCCACTATCTACCCCCTGGTCAACCCCCCCACGATCTCACAACTAATTTACAACTTGGTAGTAGCCATACTGGCACTACTGAGAAGTTGGGTCCCTTTCTTACAATGGTCAACGGAAGCAACCGAGAAGGTTGCAAACGCAATGGAACTTAGAAACGAACGCACTGGACCTTGTCTGAAACCAGACAAGCCGAAAGGCTATCACGGTGACAAAGCACAGGCATTGAACTAGATGAAGGGAATAGAGGTCTATTTCGTTCAAATGAAAATCGAAGAAACGGCACACTCTGAGAGGATTAACTTCATGCTAAGCTTAATCTCCAGAGGAGAAGGAAATAGAGCTACCAATTGGGTTAGCAACTATTACACGGCTATCATGCGGGATTGGTACCTGGACGAACAAGGATAGCATGACGACCCAGTGAAGGAAAGAATGAGTAACTGGAAACTGTTCAAAGAAAGCTTCCTTGCACACTTTTCATCTTACTCGGAACAACAGGATGCTCAGCACACTTTGGAAAAGCTGTACCAGGGTAAATGGAATGCCAAGGACTACATGCAGAAATTCTGGGAGCTTGGACAGCTCACAGGATATAACGACGAAACCCTGATTTATAAATTCAAAGCAGGAATAGACGCGGATTTACTGGCAACCATCGTTACTGCCAGGAAACCCAGGACAATTGCAGATTATATGGAATTCACTATTGAACTCGACAGAGAACTCAGGAATGTCGATTGGAACTGGAAAAGACAGAAAAACTTTGGAAGTCAAGTTGCGGCATCAAAAGTTAACACCGGAACTCAACCAAAAACCCAGACACAGACACCCTCGGCAAAGGACCTGAATGCAATGGACATTGATGCCATGATAAAAAACGGACAATGTTTTAATTGCCAACAGAAGGGACATATTAGTAAGGACTGCCCACAGCCCAGAAAACCTAGGCAATATATGACTCGAGTAGTTACCATGGACACACCAGTAGCCAGTTCATCGGATACCAGTAGCACTACCGTACCAGTAATTTACAGCCCCAAATTACTGAAAATCGCCGAGCAACTTCGCAAAGTGGATTTTCAGTAAAGTCAGACATAAGCACGAATGTGCTGACTATGGACAATTCCTCTTTTGTATCTTCTAATGTAGTTATTCCAAATTTGAAATTTGATAATTTATTGAAGAAACAAAATGAATTGAGTGCCAGGAAATTCAACAGAACAATGGTTAAGAATGGAAGTGTCGAATGGACTGCTAGACAAATTAAGATTCATAAACCAGAAATGGCGATTGGAATTCTTAATATGTGGGTTTATGCAAAACAATCTAAGGAAGTCTCTGATCAAATAGTTGAAGACCTTAATAAACTCATAGACAAGGAAGTGATTGAGGCTCTTAACGAGTTAAGATAACCTAAGAAATATATTCAAGGAAACAACGGACAACAGATGGATCTGGAATTAATTGCCCAAACAATTGATGATAAACAGAAGTTTAAATTAGTTGCTTTACTCAACAGCAGCTGCACTGGAAGTTGCATTGATGCCACATTTGCCAAAGAAAACGGAATTAATATGCACAAATACCCACGCCCAATTCCCGTTTACAATGCAGATGGAACGTTTAACTCTAGAGGATCTATTACAGACTATGTTGAAATGAATGTTTGGATCAAAGATCATCAGGAACAACTTCATTTTGCAGTATCCAATCTCGGAAAGGCACAGATGTTTATCGGTCATGAATGGTTAAAGCTTCATAACCCCAAAATTGATTGAAAACTCTCAAAGATTGAGTTTACTAGATGTCCTCTAGAATGTACTCCATTGGTAAAAACTTTACTACTGGAAGATGATGACGACACCCTGAAGATTGACGAACCTGAGATCAAAGATGGAGAACACCTTCTAATCATTGATCTAAATCACGAAATGGAAAGCAGAGCATTCCAAACTAAATCATCTAAAATAGCTGAGGAACAATCTAAAGCAAAAAAGACAAAAACGTTTGAACAATCAGTGCCGAAATTCTATCATGAATTTAAAGATGTCTTTTTGAAGGAATCTTTCAATGAAATGCCACCAAGACAACCATGGGATCATGGGATCGAGTTAATACCAGATGCCAAAGTTCTAGATTGCAAAATCTATCCTTTAAACCTAGCCAAACAGGGAGAACTTGATAAGTTCCTTACGGAAAACCTTGAATCAGGACGAATCAGACCTTCAAAGTCACCAATGGCTTCATCATTCTTTTTTGTCAAGAAAAAAGATAGGTCTCTTTGTCCGATACAAGATTACTGACAGTTAAATGACATCATGATTAAAAATAGATACCCTCTGCCGCTTATTCAAGAATTAGTTGATAAGCTCAATATTTCACGAAATTGGATGTCAGATGGGGATTCAACAATGTCAGGATAAAAGAAGGCAATAAGTGGAAAGCTGCATTCCAAACCAACAGAGGATTATTTAAACCATTAGTCATATTCTTTAGATTAACCAATTCACCAGCGACTTTCCAGACTATGATGAACACAATCTTTAAAGCAGAAATAGATGAAGGAAAAGTCATTATCTACATGGATGATGTTTTTATTTTCACAGCAACGCTTGAAGAACATAGAATCATGGTAAAAAGAGTTTTACAAAAATTCAAAAATCATAAACTCTTTTTGAAGCCAGAAAAATGTACATTTGAACAGGCAGAAGTCGAATACCTTGGTCTTCTTGTTTCTCATAACCAAGTTAGGATGGACCCAGCAAAAATCAAAGGAGTAGTTGAATGGCCAACACCTCAGAACAAAAGAGATGTTCAACAATTCCTTAGATTTGTTAACTTTTATAGACAGTTTATACAAGGATTTGCTCAAATAGCAAAACCCTTAACCAAGTTAACTGGGAATAACACGTGAAAATGGTCAAAAGAACAAGATGATGCATTTGCAGGAATGAAGAAATGCATAACTTCAGCACCAGTATTAGCAATGCCCAACAATACAGGCAAATACTGTGTAGAAGTAGATTCTTCGGATTTTGCGAATGGAGGAATTCTTTCACAACAACAACTTGACGGAACATGGTGACCCATAGCATATATATCTCATGCTTTAAATAGTACAGAAAGAAATTATGAAATATACGACAAGGAAATACAAGCAATAATGACGGCTTTAGATAATTGGAGACAATATCTATTAGGAGCAAAAGAAATATTTGAGATTTGGACAGATCACAAAAATCTTGAATATTTCAGAAAACCTCAGAAATTAAACCGTCGACAAGCCAGATGGGTCACAGAAATGCAAGAATTCCATTTCACCCTAGAACATAAAGCTGGAAAACAAATGGCTAAAGCAGATTTCCTCTTGAGATGAGCAGGTTATGAAAGAGGGGTGAATAACAATGAAAACGTCATTATGCTCAAACCAGAATATTTTTGGCAATATGATGTTATAGGAATTGATGAGTCCCTAATGTCTTGAATCAAAAGAGCATCAAAAAATAGAGACAAAGTCATCGAAAGGAATCTAACAGCCAAGGAAAACGGTTGGAAAGAACTTGAAGACGGAACTATCACTCGGATGCATCGCATCTATGTACTAAGAAATAAAAAACTTCAAGAAGAAATCATTCACCTTTATTACAACACCGCCCTAGTAGGACATCCAGGAAGATATAAGACCCAGGAGTTGATCACATGGAATTATTGGTGGCCTAGATTACAGGCTGATATAAGGAAATATATCAATGGATGTGAAGTTTGCCAAAGAACCAAAGCAAACCAAATATCACCAGCAGCACCATTAGTACCAAACGCTATTCTAACAAAGCCTTGGGAAATAATATCTGTAGATCTAATCGGACCTCTTCCAGAATCACTAGGATCAAATGCTATTCTTATCATAGTAGACTGGTTTATGAAAGCAGCCAAGTTCATTCCCATGACAATCGAGATCACGTCAATGGGAGTTGCAAAGAAGTTCAGAGATCATATCTTCAGGAATCACAGACTACCAAAAAGAGTGATTAGTGACAGGGGACCTCAATTTGCTTCCCAATTCATGAAGGACTTATTCGGACTTTTAGGAATGACCCAGAACTTGCCAATGGCATATCACCCCCAGACAGACGGACAGACAGAAAGAGTTAATCAAGAAATTGAACTCTATCTAAGAATCTTTACCAACTACTGACAAGATAATTGGTCCAAATGATTGTCCTTAGCCAAATTCTCCTATAACGACAAAGTACACACGTCAACCGGATATTTGCCATTCTTTCTAAATTCAGGACAATATCCCTGGAAAGGAATTGAACCTTCAGGAATGGTTAAAACTCAATCAGTCCAAGAATTCATTGACATGATGACACGTACACGTCAAGAAGCCGAAGTATTGCTTAAAATCGCTGCAGAAAACATGAAACACTTCTATGACAGATTGACAAAACCATCATGGGAATATAAATCAGGAGATAAAGTTTACTTAGAAGGAATTAATATTGATATGGACCGACCAGCCAAGAAACTGGAAGATAAAAAATATGGTCCATTTGAGATACTTGAGAAAGTCAGATCATCAGCTTACAAGTTAAAATTACCGACACAGTGGAAACGAAAATATCTGGTTTTCCATGAATCCCTGTTAACCCCGTTCAAGGAACCAACGTCTACCTTCCAAAACCAGGAACCACCCCTGCCTCCGGACATTATCAATGGGACACCCGAATATGAAGTCAAAATCATTCTTGATAGCCGAATAGATTATCAGGGGCAAGGACACAACCGCCAACCGGTAATGAAGTACCTGGTTGATTGGAAGAATTATCCGAAGAAAGCTAGAACTTGGGAACTGATCGGCAACTTAGAAAATAGCCTTGAACTAGTGGAAGAATTCCATAAAAGTCATCCTGACGCACCCCAACTACAGACACGCTCGTTACTCATAGTACCTCGATACTCCTTTAAAACTACTACCCGAAACCCCGGAACCCTATGGAACCTCTTGACACAGGTTACCTCATCGTCGCAATTATTAGACTCTTTGCCACCTTCGTCCTCCTCACCCTCATCATCTATAAATGTACCCGGCCTGATGACCGTGTATCAGAACAAGGATACGATGGAGAAATACATTTCCACACAATGGGATAATTGGCAGAAGCGGGAACAGTCTAATCACGAGGATGTGATTCTTAAAGAGGGGGTAATGTCATGAATTGCTTATTTTGATTATTGTTTTTCTTTTCTTTTCTAATTATTAGAACAGTTTCTATAATTTTGATGATAAAACCAAACAAAGCCAGCTCGTATTAATACATGAGGATAACACACAGTAGTTGTACTTATTTCATTTCAGTCTATTCTTAGTATATATGAACGTTTGTAACACATGTCGCAGTACGCAGCCGCAGTGCACAGTAGATATATTAGTTACACATGTTTCCCTCATTATTTGAACATGCTCTAGTCACACCTTATGTGCATGGCCTTTTAGTATATATAGTAGTAGTTGTAGTTCTTATTCTATAGTCTTTAGCTGGTTATTTCTTACCGCCAATACTAGAGGTCTCTACTCCTCCTTCCCTCCCTTCTCTCTAAGTTGATAGTTTGTATATCGACCTTGGCACTCTCTCTGAGTAGATAGTGTTGACATGCCTGACAGCATCTATATAAAAATACAGCTTTACTATACTATACCAGTATACTATAGTAAAGAGAAAATTCATCACTCACCTATTATGCAGTTCAGGAAACAGACTATCAAAAACTGATATGGCACACTGAAATTTGGTTAAGAAACTCAAAAGCTGAAATAATAGAGAAAATACATACTTAAAGGAGATTCTCAAAATCTTGGGCAATTAATTTCTTCATTTCTGATGTATTCACTGAAAACCTTTAAATACTGTCTTTTCTAAATGAAGATATAGTCCTATAGCTATCAACAGTTTCAGTTAGTAATATTACTGGCATCAGAATATATATTTGGGCATACTAGCAATCCAGCTCACTTATAAGATTTATATTGACTGCTTAGAGAATACAAAAAAGATAAGTGAATAAAGATTTCCAAACTCCAAGCTCTACTTTATTGTCAAATAGCAAAAAGTTAGAAGAAAGTGGAAGGATATATTGGTTAAGTCAGAAGGTAGATCATACAGACATTGGCTTTAGCTTATGTGCTATGCCCTTTGCAATCTATTCTGTGTCCTAGTATTTGCAAATAGTTGAAATGAGAAGTCAGAGGTAAGTTGGAAGGTCAGAAGTGTTAGCAGACAAAAGTCTAATAACAAGGGTAAAGTAGATCAGAGAAGAGTTGTTAACTTTAATATTTGAACTGAGGAGCAAAGGATACAAGCAGAAGGTATTTATACTATGGAAGATAACTAGGGATGAACTTAGAGACAGAATGGTAGTATGATATACTGAGGCTATAATGATAGTATTGTAAAAACTAATAAATGGTTGTAACAAGATGAATATAATGGAAGTTAGATGAGATGATGTAAGAAAGGCTATACAAAAAACTACAATCAATTGTAAGAGAACTATGGTGATGAAATGTATATACAATTAAGGAAGGATGGAGATAATGAACGGAAGGTAAGATGGAAGGAGTGTCGGAAGAAAGTTGGAAGGACAGAAGGTGAGTTTGAAGTTCCAGGATGTAACAGTGTTCCTCTCTTAGGGACCAAACCCTTGAGGTCTGTGTATTTTTTTGTGCTTGTTGATGAATAGGCAATGATATGGCCAAGTTGAAATTTTCATCTCTTCCCCATACCACATTATACCTATCAAGCCACACCTACCCTCCCACCTTTATTCTTAGTTAATATGTTTCTGTCTCTCCTCGACCAACTTCTTAAGCTCCAGCAACAACTTAAGCAGCAACAGGAACAAGCACAGAAGGAGCACAAGGAGCAGGACTGGGTGCACCAGGCCCAAATGGATGAGTTGCATATGGCTATGGCTACAGCAGCTGCCAAGCAGAAACAATTGGAGGAGGAGTGAGAGCAGAAGAAGAAGAAAGTGGCAGAGGCTGCAGAAACAAAGAAGGTGGAGGAGGCTAGACAAAGGACAAAGGGAAAGAAGCACCTAGTGATAGAGATACCGCTGAGGATTGCATCAGGGACAGGTTTGGAGGCAGCAAGGGTGTAGGAAACAGGAGCGCCAGAAGGTGGCTGAGGAGTGCAAGGCATGGAGGGATAGAAAGCGGAAGGAAGTGGATGCATCAGACAATAATAAGAAGAAATATCAGGTAAGTGGCTTATAACATTTGCTTTGATGATTTTTCTGACTTGTCTTTCAGCTATCAGATGATTCACAAAAACCAGTACAAAAAAGCAAGAACAAGGGCATGGGGTGGGTAAAGTGGAGCAAGGAACATGTGCTGACCAACATCATATACAAACTGTGTGCAAGCAGTTGCCACCAATGCTTATAGCCCATATAAGTTCTATTTTGGTAATCCTTGCTTAATTAATCACTTCTTATTCAGAATTAGTAATACCACCTATCAGCAGTGCTATAATCTCAAGAAGGAATGTGAGTATCCTGGGAAGGTGGCCAAGCCAAAGAGGAAATGTCAGGCAGAGAGTAACACAGAGCAGACAGAAACTAAGGTGCAGCCAAAGAAGAAGAATCAGGTGGAAACAGTGGATGGAGGGTTGCAGACGGAGCAGTTGCTCTCCATAATTTTGAAGGAGATGCAGGAGTTATAAGAGGCAGCATGTGACCTCTAGTATGAGGTCATCACCAAGCTGCACATCATCATGGGCCAGCTACAGGAGATGCTGGAGGTGACAGGTTATGAGGTCTTCTAGAGGATCTTAAGGGTTATTGCTCTGGTACAATGGAAGCAATTGCCCTTAGCTTGGATGGACTCTAGCATATGAGCAGAGTTTATCCAAGGGTCCTCCAGGGGATCAGTGCACTGGTCTATGCTAAGGCCGGAGGATAAAGATTGGGTGAAAGAAGTGGAAGTGGAGGTAATGGAATCAGAGAAGTTAGAAGAAGAAAAGGAGGAAAAAGAAGAAACAAAATGGATGGAAAAGGGAAAAGGGAAGGAAACAGAGGAGGATGCAAAAAAGGAGATGGAGGTGAATAAGGAGAATGAAGATATGGTAGTGGAGAAGTTGGAGGTGGAGGCTGAATTGTAAACTCAGCGGGAGTGAGGTCATTGGAGGGAGTCAAAATGTCAGGCATAAACCCATAAAAAATGTACATAAAAATTGATTGTTGTTTTTTGGTCTTTAAGTGTGATCTAAAAGAAATAAGATGACTAATTTGAAGGAAGAAAATACTAAGTAGGTGGAAGGAAGCAAGGTTTGTTGGGATAGCAGCAGTGGAAGTCAGAAACTGCTTCAGGTGCATTTTCAAGTTTGGTAGCAACTAACCAGAAGAATTCCTTATCAGTGCCTTTATAGCCTTGCCATTGCACATAGTAGAGAAGAGGGCAAGAGCAATAACAACAATCAATCTTAAAGTCCAGAATTTCAGCAACTTTGTATTCTAATACACTGTCAACTTCTACTGGCAGAGGGGATGGTTGAATGCAGTTTGGAATGGTATTGACGGAAGCTGGTTTAAGCATAGAGATATGGAATACCAGATGGACAGAGCAGAGATAGTCGGAAAGTTGGAGGGTAAATAAGCAAGTACCTGCTTTGTCTATGATTTCAAAAGGTCCTAGATACATTTTAGTGAGCTTCTTAGAAGGGTGAGTAGTTCTAAAGAATTGTGCCTTCATAAAGGCTTATTGATCTATTTTGAAATCAGGCACAGGCATATAATAATTGTTGGCAGGTATTTGATAATGCTTCTGTGCTTCAGTAATCTGATTCTTCAAGAACTGATGTAATTTGTCTAGATTGATGACATATTCCTTAGCATAGGCAGAAGCAAGATCATGTTCAGGGTGAATGGTGATGTTTAGATGGTATCCTTTATTAGTGAAGAACAATGAAACTCCAGTAGTTGCACTAGGTGTATTATTGTAGGCAAATTTCATGAGCGGAAGGAGGTTGGACCAGTTGTCTTATTAGTAAGTGCAGTAGGTCCTTAGATATTGCTCTAGAGTTTGATTAGTGTGTTTAGTTTAATTATCACCTTTTGGATGATAGCCAAAGGTAAAGTGGAGGGTCATATCGAGAGCTTTGCCAAGGGAGCAGAAGAAGTGGGAGACAAATTTGGAACCTTGGTCAGAGGTAACATGAGAGAGGACTCCATACTTGGAAAAGACATGAATAACAAATAGTTGGGCAAGTTGGGCAGAAGTAATTATATCATAAGTTGGAATGAAGATAGATTGCTTGAATAGTCAGTCAACAACTACCAAGATAGAATTAAAGCTAGATGAAGCAGGGAGTTTCTCAATGAAATCTATAGAGATTGAGTTCCAAGGACATTCTGATATTTGAAGCTATTTAAGCGTTCTGTAGGGCTTGTGTCATTAGGGTTTAGATCTCATACAGGTAGTACAAGACTTGCAATATTACTTGACAAAGTCTTGAAGGCCAGGCCAAGTGTATTTATAACAAATGAGCTTAATAGTCTTGTTCTGTCCTATGTGTCTAGAGAGAATATGGTTGTGCTTAATCTGTAAGATCTGGAGGCAGAGGTCTTTGATGTTCAGAATATAAATATGGTTGTCTATAAGTAAGAGTCCACTGTTGGAATAAAACCATCACAAATAGGAACTTATATCAGTGGAACAAGTGGTCGCACTTGGATCAGAAGGAAGTGCTGCTAGTATATCCATGTTAAGATTGGAAGAGAGGGGAGGTGGATGAGAACTTAGATACAGACACAGATACAAAAGTGGATCAGAATTGATTGTAGAATCCAGTGAACATGGTAGCTATTTATCTACTGTAAAGCATAGCAAAGCTATGCTCAAATGCTATACAATCAAATAATAGAAGAAACAATCAAAAACAACCATCAAACCAGTTCAAAAGGTATGTAACTATCAAATCAATGTAAGGCTATGCAACCAAATCTAACACTTCTACCTTGCACAGCAGCCAAAAGCTCCCACCCAATCCATTAAATCAAAATAGGACCTAGACCTTTAGAGTATTCTGTAAAATGAGCCTGAGTGATAATAGGGGATTCAGGAGGAGAATTATTGGGAGAATAGATAGGGGATGATAGAAAATGATAGGCAGAGTTGGCTTGTTGTTGAGCCATAGATGCATTCTGAGAAGAGCCAGCTAAAATCCAATCCTTGACTTCCTGGGGCATGTTATACATGCATCTAGCAGCTATATGACCTGTTCTGCCACATCTGTGACAAGCACCTTCATTTGTAGGATTGCACCATCTAAAACCTTTAGAATCAACTGGGGATAGACTCCCACTTAATCCTCTAGAATCCTGAGCCTGAAATTTAAAGCCAGTGTTGGAAGGAGAATATCTAGGCTTGCTCTGAGCTAATATAACACTAGAGATAGGGTCTAAAATATCTGCAGAGGTGGCAGAGCTAAGAATAACTTTAATCTCAGCAAGAGTGGGTTCCTTCTTTTGAGCAAGAATGGTAGTCATAATAGGATGAAAGGAGAGATCAAGGTTCATAAGCAGAACATCAATAACCTCAGTATCTCCAATGGGTTGTTTTAAAAGACCATTAAGCTTTTTGGAAGCAGAAATAACAGCCTGAATATAAACATCAACAGGCCTGGAAGTATCATAAGAAATACTATACAACTTTTTTCTAGCTTGCATTTTGTGACCTAAAGAGGATTTCTCAAAGTAAGCTTTAAGAACTTTCTAAGCTGCTGAACCAGATTCTAAATCTTCCATAAGATAGTGGTAGTAGTCTGGGTTAACCTTAGCATAGATAGAGGAAGTCATTTGCTTATCTAAAGCAGTCCATTTATCACCAGTAAGAGGCTTTACATCTAGTCAGAGACAGTGATGAATTTGGCACCAACACTTAAAAGGAACATCTTTATAGCCTTGGCCCATACATGTCAATTGTTGACAGTAAGAATAGGAATAATGTTGTATATTGCATTATTAACACCTGTAGAAACTTGAACAGACATAATGAAGGGAAAGAAAGGGATGATGGTTTAAAGGGTGAAGGGTAAAGGGTAAAGGTTGAGGTTGAGAGAAGAGAGCAGAGTATTGAGAGATTGAGCAGCTGGAGATATGTGGATATAAATTCAGAGATTAGGGCCCATAACCTGTTAAGATTGGAAGAGAAGGGAGGTGGATGAGAACTTAGACACAGACATAGACACAAAAGTGGATCAGAATTGATTGTAGAATCCAGTGAACATAGTATCTATTTATCTACTGTAAAGCACAGCAAAGCTGTGCTCAAATGCTATACAATCAAATAATAGAAGAAATAATCAAAAACAACCATCAAATCAGTCCAAAAGTTATGTAACTATCAAATCAATATAGAGGCTGTGCAACCAAATCTAACAATCCATATAAATCTGATCAATATCTATAATGATAGTACCTTATAGAACCAGAGTGATCAGAGTAGATGCCCTAAGGGATAATGCCAGTTGTTCCTGTGAGAATACAGGTCAGAAGTTGTGTGGATTGACACTAGCATAGTCACTGTTCCCCCCTTTAGAGTAGATATCCCATCATCTAGTTAAAGTATTGGGCTTAATACCCAATTTACCTGAATAGAAGTGAATGATAAAATGAAACTGAGACAAATATTCCAACCACTAGGCTTGGCAGCAGGTAAGGATCTTGGTAGTAGTGAAGTACTCCAGGTTCTTGTAGTCAGATACTACATTGATAGCTGAGCCAGAACCTTCAAGGTAGTGTCACCAGACTTTGAAAGCTTCAAAGATAGCCAAAAGATCTTTATTATGGATGTCATAGTTCAATTCTGGAGCAGTAAAGGTATGGGAGTAGAAAGTAATTAGATGAATTTCTCCATTGGAGGTTATAATAGACAGAATAGCAGCAAGAGCATAGTCGGAAGCATCAGTCTCAACAATAAGTTGGGTGTCAGGAATCCAATGGGTAAGGATGGGTGCTATAGCGAATGCTTTCTTGAGAGCATTGAAAGTATCCCTATAAGCATTGTTGAACTTCCAAGGTGCATCTTTGTAAGTAAGGCAGGTGAGTAGAACAACAATATTGGAGTAATTATAAATAAAACATAGGTAGAAGTTGGTAAAGCCCAGAAAGGACTGGATATCCTTCACCTTGTGTGGTTCTGGTCAATTCTGGATAATATTGACTTTGTCCTTTGATATTGTCAAACCTTCAGTGGAGAGGATGTAGCCAAGATATTCTATAAAATCAGTATGAAACTTGTATTTGTCTATGCAGGCATAAAGGCTATGTTGTCAGAAGCACTTCAATACTTCTTTGACATATTTGTGATGAAGTTCCATGTTGTTTGAGTATATTAGAATGTTATTAAGATAGATGATAACACTGATGTCCAGTAGATCACTGAAGATGTTGTTCATGAAGCATTGGGTAGCAGAAGTGTTGGTGAGACCAAATGGCATAATGAGCCACTCAAACGAATCATAGCAAGTGCAGAAAATAGTCTTCCATTCATCTCCTTCTGCTATGCGGATGAGATGGTAAGTGTGTTGGAGGTCAATCTTGGTATATACTTGAGCTTTGCAAGGGGTGTCCAAAAGGTCAGAGATGAGTGGAAGTGGATAGCAATCTTTCTTAGAGATCTTGTTGAGACCTCAATAGTTGACATAAAGTTGAAGAGAGCCATCCTTCTTATGGATGAAGAGGACAGGGGCACCATGAGGAGAGCAAGAAGGGCAAATGAACCCAATGAAGAGATGTTTGTTGATGAACTCACATAAGGCAACAAGTTCAGACTGCAAGAGAGAATAAATTGGACCAATTGGAGGGGATGTGCCTTCTTCTATAATGATCTTCAGGTCATAGGGATAGTGAGGGGCTAGACTATCAGCTTTTGCTTTAGAGAATACATCTGCAAATTTATGATATTCCGGAGGGATAGCAGAGAGGTCGGGAGCAGTGTTGATGGAAGCAGCAAAGGTGGTGGAGCCAGATGCTGATATATAAATATGGAAAGTCTGTGCATTAGGAAGTTTGCTAGCTCTCATAAATGCAGCAGCATTAATGATAAATATGCTAGATGTCAGAAGGACCAGAGGCAAGGACAAAGGATCAGACAAAGGGGGTTGCACTGAAGCTTTAGCAGCCAAGGTAGAAGATGTTGTAGTCAGAGCTGGATTATTTAATAAGTGTGACCAGAAAGTTATACTGCCCAATACCCAGTTAATCAATAGATTGAAGCAGGTGAGCCAATTGTATCTAAGGATCACAGAGCAAGAGGAGTTCAGATTTATTACAAAGAATATAATGGTCATAGATTTTCCAGTCAGAAATTAGATTGAAAGATCAATAAATTCTGTTGTATAGACCTTAGTAGTACTGTCAAAAAGTTTAATTTCCACAGGAGGAATAGAATTTATTGATAGACTATGTTGATGTACAAATTTTGTATCTGCAAAACAATAAGAGGAGCCGCAGTCCAGCAAGGCCCTAATAGAAAGAAGAGAGTCAGAAAGGAATGTGGATTTCAAGATAATGTAAAGAGAATTTGGATCAGAAAGAGTGGACATATTGAGTTTTACCTCCATATAAGCATGGTTGAGCTCAATGCAATCCTCAGCCTGTGTGGAGTACTGAGGATTGCTCTCTATTTTTCTGAGTCCCTAGACTTGGAATTAGAAGAGCCTTTGGCCTTGGCAGTGCAAGCCTTGGCCTTGGTGGCAGTGTTAGATTTGGTTGCACAGCCTCTATATTGATTTGATAGTTACATAGCTTTTGGACTGGTTTGATGGTTGTTTTTGATTGTTTCTTCTATTATTTGATTATATAGCATTTGAGTACAGCTTTGCTGTGCTTTATAGTAGATAAATAGCTACCATGTTCACTGGATTCTACAATCAATTCTGATCCACTTTTGTGTCTGTATCTGTGTCTGAGTTCTTATCCACCTCCCCTTTCTTCCAATCTTAACAGACAGATGAGGTAGACTTTGGGCAGTCTTTAGCTATGTGTCCAGAACCTTTACAAAACATATAGAGATTGTTGTTAAAGTGTTGCTGGCACTCTTGGGAAGTGAGCTTCCCATCTCTGCCTAGTTTGTTGGCAATGGGACAGGGCTTCTTCTGGTTGTTATTACCAGGAGATGAGCCAGGTGATGTATTGGAAGGGCCAGAAGAGCTGGTAGGAGCTTTAGAGCTTCCACTCTGGGTGGAGTTTTGATCAGTTTTTTTCTGGTCAGGCTTTTGGGCAGACTTGGGCTTGTTGGAAGAAGAGTCTTTGTTGGAACAGCCCTTTGATTCACATGCAATTTCAGCATGACATTCCCAATAATGCTGATTGATGTTCTGTGCTACAGTACATATGTCTTCAAACTTTACAGGTTTGCCACCATAGGAAACCTTATCTTTGATGCATACTGGAAGGCCATGGTAGAATGTATGGCAGAGAGCGCAGTCATTATAGTTGATAAGGCCCTTAAGCTTATTGAATGCGATGTTGTATTTGATAATCTGTTGATTATCAGCCATCTTGAAATTTTCCATTTTGGTCTTGGCATTGGTAATAGGGTCAGCAAGGCCCAAGTTTTTTTGGAGATGTTCAGGAAGACACTATAGTCATTTGTCCAAGGTATGTCCACATTGCCCTCCAGGTCTAACTGAAACCATTCCAGTGCAGAACCTTTCAAATAGAAGAGCATGAAATTGATCTTAGATTTGTTGTGCTGATAGGTGCGAGCCCTATTCTGGAAGTAAAGCTGGTTCTGGAGAATGAATTGACAAAGCTTTTTGGGCTCCTTTCCATTGAAGGTGTCAGGCTCTTGGACTTTAGCTTTGCCATTGTCCAAAGAGCACTTCTTCATAGCTTGCACAAAAGCATGAAGCATGCACGTGAGGTCAGTGGAGTTGTTGATATCAGATCCAGAGTTGTTGGAAGGATCATCACTGCCATCATCACCACCATCATCACCATCATCACCATCATCACCATCATAGTTGTCACCATTACCATAATCATTATGATCTGAAGGACCATTGGATGGTGGGTTATAACCATTATTGTTATTATCGTTGTCATTATCATCATCATTACCTCCATCACTGTTGCCATCTGGGGGCGGTGCTGGGATGTGAGCAACAGAAGAACTAAGTGAAGTGGTAGGAGGGACTTCTGATGGCAGAGGTATGAGAGTGCTAGGGTGGGACAAATTGGCTTGGGGTATAGGAGTAGATGAAGTGTGTCAAGTTGCTAGGGCTAGTGCTGGAGCAAGAGCCAAAGCAGAAGTTCAACCTATCTTGGAGTTCTTAATGTTGCATAGTATATTGGAGAAGACTGTAGTAGCAGTAGCCATGATGAATAGATTCAAAGTATGAGTTCAAATATACTGTTAAATAGCAAAAAGTTGGAAGAAAGCAGCAGGATATATTGATTGAGTTAGAAGGTAAATTGTACAGATGTTGGCTTTAGCTTATGTGCTGCACCCTTTACAATCTATTCTATGTCCTAGTATTTGCAAATAGTTGGAATGAGAAGTTAAAGGTAAATTAGAGGGTTAAAAGTGTTAGCAGATAAAAGTCTAATAACAAGGGCAAAGTAAATTAGAAAAGAGTTGTTAACTTTAATATTTGAACTGAGGAGCAGAGGATACAAGTGGAAGGTATTTATACTATGGAAGATACCTAGGGATGAACTTAGAGACAGAATGGTAGTATGATGTACCAAGGCTATGATAATAATATTGTAGAAACTAATAAATGGTTGTAATGGGATGAGTACAATGGAAGTCAGATGAGGTGATGTAAGAAAGGCTATGCAAAAAACTACAATCAATCATAAGAGAACTATGATAATAAAATGTATATACAATTAAGGAAGGATGGAGACAATGAATGGAAAGTAAGACAGAAGGAGTATCAGAAGTAAGTCAGAAGGATGGAAGGTGAGCTTGAAGTTCCAGGATGTGACATTTATGTAATAAATCAACAATGAGGCTCAAATGAATATCAAAGCCATGCTTATAAAGTTTTTCAAAAAAAGCATTTTAAAGAAGAGTAGTAAATTAACTCTCTATTAAAATTGTTATACATCAAAAATCTGTTAGATTTGGTTGCACAGCCACTACATTGATTTGATGGTTACATAGCTTTTGGACTGGTTTAATGGTTGTTTTTAATTGTTTCTTCTATTATTTGATTGTATAGCATTTGAGCACAGCTTTGCTGTGCTTTACAGTAAATAAATAGCTACCATATTCACTGGATTCTATAATAAATTCTGATCCACTTTTGTGTCTGTGTCTGTATCTGAGTTCTTATCCACCTCCCCTTTCTTCCAATCTTAACAAAATCTGTAAGCTACTCACAGATATTGGAATCAAGGAGTGCTTCATTATTATTTGCTTTACCAATGCACTATCAACAGAGAAACTTTGTTTATATATTAGCTCTTGAGCTTCCTTGATAGATCCATGCAACTTATGCTTAGTATTAAAGTATATAAGTAGTTTTCTGTCTTTTCTATCCTGTATCAAGCCTATCCAATATGAATGGGTAGAAGGTATAAGATATCATGACCATGGACAGATGTTCCAATTTTTGATATTGGCAATAAGAACTCTAGCAAAAGTGTAAGCTGCAGTATTACATGTATTAAATCATAAATAATAAAACTTACTTTTCAGGGTAATCTGCAGAATATATAAATATTCATGGAAAAACTTGCTGTATTATTCTATTGCTGCATTATATTATGACTCCATGCATAAATGCTTTTGTGAATTCATTGTTTAAAATGATTTTCTATTGAGCATAGAAAAGCTCTCTTTGATAGTGAGCTATGAAACTATTATTTGGTGGCTTCTTATTTCTTATGTAGTGACTGGTGAGATTTTTAAATGTATCTGAGAGCTAAAATAAAAAAGAAGATTATTAAGACCATATGCCAGGTATTTTGCATAGTAGACTGGTGACAAACCTTTTGAAAATATGTAATATGCTTATAAAAGTTAAGTGTTGGCTTACAATGGTGGTACTTTGACTTATTACTAAAAAATAAATACAAGGGCCATAGTTGTACATTTTCAAATAAAGTTAACTACATCAAATTGTTAAAAATGCTCTCTATATTTTCTATAACTATTTCTATTTTTAGCTCTGTACTATATTTAGATTTCATCACATGACATCAGATCTATTATTAGATCTGATTCTATTTTTAGACTACTGATCTCTTATCCTGACACCTGTCAGGATCCTTATTACAGTTGTATATAAACCTGGAGTTTTAGGAGTGAGTCCCCAGTTACTCACTTCTGGACTCCAGATAAGTTTTACTACTTCAATATATAAAAGTTACTCACTTCTGAACTCCAGACTAAGATCCTGAGTCCCTACTCACTCCTAAGCACTTCCAACTTTAACACAAATCAGACCAGAACATTAAAGTAGCAACTGTCTTTGGAAGACAGCATATCTCATTTAGTGGGATTTTCTGTATTTTTTGATATTCTTCCAGAAATGATTTAAATATGTATAGTTCTGTTAAAAATGCTCTCTATGTCTTTTATTACTATTGTTATTTTTTAGCTCTGTACTATATTTAGATTACATCATATGACATCAGTTCTATTATTAGATCTGATTCTATTTTTAGACTACTGATCTCTTATCCTAACATCAGTCAGGATCCTTATCATAGTGGTATATAAATCTGAAGTTCTAGGATTGAGTCCCCAGTTACTCACTTCTGGACTCCAAACTAAGATCCTGAGTGCCTACTCACTCCTAAGCACTTCTAACTTTAATAAGTTCACCATAAATGTAATTATTATAACCACTTAATGAGATCCACTATAGCTCATAGGGCTCATGGTGAAAAGTTATATAATATGATAGGCTAGAGAGTTTCTCCCAAATAACCAACATCAAAGAACAATGATAAAAATCTGTTACTATATATTTTCTAACATTAGGGTAGGCTGTAAAGCAATAAAATGGCATATTAATTGTCATTTGAGATTTGTGCCAACCAGAGTCTATATCCTCCCATTCAAATTGTGAATTTCTATGCCCTCCAAGTATATTGTTTATACCTTTCCAATTGGCTTTCTGAATTTTAAAAGGGCTGAAATCTAGGTTATCAATGATTTTAATAAATTTCTGAAAATTGTTCTGAGATTTCTGTATACCTTTATTCCAGTATCAGTTACCAAGCATAAACAAGCTTCTGTTTGGGAAGGGAAATATGTCTACTTTTTCTAAAACAGACATTATAGGTATATTCAGAGATATTAAGCAAAGATCTGCTAATATTACATTCTCTTCTGGATTATAAGATGGTGGATCTACACTATTAAAAATGGTCTCTATGTCTTCTATAACTATTTCTATTTTTAGCTCTGTACTATATTTAGATTCCATCACATGATATCAGATCTATTATTAGATCTGATTCTATTTTTAGACTACTGATCTCTTATCCTGATACCTGTCAGGATTCTTATCATAGTTGTATATAAACCTGGAGTTTTAGGAGTGAGTCCCCAGTTACTCATTTCTGGACTCCAGATAAGTTTCACTACTTCAATATATATGAGTTACTCATTTCTGAACTCCAGATCCTGAGTGCATACTCACTCCTAAGTGCTTCCAACTTTAACATACACTTGTATATCTGTGCCAAAGTCCAAATTTGTTGCAGCTGCTCTAGAATAAGGTATGTGAAGCAGATTTAATATTTAATCCAGTCTGTTCATAGCTGGATTGTTAAAAATGCTCTCTATGTCTTTTATAACTATTTCTATTTTTAGCTCTGTACTATATTTAGATTTCATCACATGACATCAAATCTATTATTAGATCTGATTCTATTTTTAGACTACTGATCTCTTATCCTGACACCTGTCAGGATCCTTATCATAGTTGTATATAAACCTGGAGTTTTAGGAGTGAGTCCCCAGTTACTCACTTCTGAACTCCAGATAAGTTTTACTACTTAAATATATATAAGTTACTCACTTCTGGACTCCAGACTAAGATCCTGAGTCCCTACTCACTCCTAAGCACGTCCAACTTTAATAGTTTTTCCAGTGTTATACCTCTGAGATAAACATAATACCTCATATCTGGAATTATTAATGAAGTAATTCAGACGCATAGAACTGCTACTAAGGAGTTTTCATCCATCCTTCCCAATTCATTGGTTAGTAGTAAAGCTATTACTTTCAATTAAATACTCTCATATTACTCTTTTATTAACATCTGTATCTATAAGCCTCATTCACCCTTAGCTTATTAGGCTATATTATTAATATTCAGCAGATTATAAAGTCAAGTCAGTTCAGCATGTCAAGTT